>JAPYZR010005886.1:0-16724 GCA_030522945.1 Trichopria nigra
TAATATACAAGTTATTTATAAAAAATGAATTATCTCAAAAACCCTATACCTGCGCGGGGCTGTGAATGAAGAAAATTCGTGCTTATATAGTTCTCTGCTCTCGCGCGGTTGATGCAGCCGAGGGCCGCGCTTGAATTAGCCCGTGTAGCAAAAGAATCGAAACAACGCCAGGCTGTAAAAACCGAAGAAGGAGTTCCGGTAATAGACCAACTTAGGCAAGCTCGCTCGATCCAGCCCCCCCGTCTATATACACATGTATATGTGTATACTATCTATACTTTCTATATGCATACGAACAGACGGAAGACTGTACGTTTGTGATGCCTATATATATCCGAGAGTGTGCACATATACACACGGGCGCGTCATTGTTGAATGTATGTACAAGTGTTTCAATTTGGTAGCGAAAAATTATATCAGCTGTATTTCGAGACCTATTTGAATTATGAGCGGAAATACATGGACGATTTGAGTTATGCATGCCTTGATTATTCTGTTTACTAGATGTGGCGGGATATCGTACTTTAAAAGATTATTTTTAATAATCAATGAAGAAAACGCAGTTGCGACTGAAATTAAAAGTAACATTTTTTTCTACATAGTGTCACTATGTATATGTGATGACATTGTTAATTAATAAACGAACATCGCATATGGACGCAATTAATAAATAAGATCGAAAAAGCTCTCCTCGTTTCAATTCTAACTTTTGTCGAAGCCCATTGTACTCAAACTTGAAAGAATATTATATATATACACACTGAAAAAATTTGTTTTTTTCAAGTAAATATTAACTTGAATTAAGAAAAGATTTTCTTGAATTAAATATAAGATTTACTAAAACGAAGAAAACATTTTCTTAATTCAAGCAAATACTTACTTGCTACTATTCAAGTAAATATTTACTTGAAAATAACAAATTTTTTTTCAGGGTATCCGTAAAAATCTTGATATTCGTAAGTACTTGTTGCGAGCTTCCGGAAGCTTTATCTTGGTGTAAATCTAGTTCCAGCCGGCTATCGTATAAGCGTGGCCTTCGCTTTCGCCTGTATTTACTTAAATTAAATGTAATTTACGCGATTTAAAAAGTTAACTTCGCTTTAGTACTTCAGCAACGGGCGGCCTTACTTAACATTTTTCAGATTATTTCAATAACGCGAGCACAATCACGCCAGCACAATTACACGCGCCGCTGGTGAAATGTCATACATGCGACACATCCGCCCGCGGTCCGGCTTCTTGGTATACTATACTCGGTGCTCATTAACGAATGCTCTCATTGAAAGTTTGACAATGTAATCGCATTAATCAAATTGTCGATCA
Source organism: Trichopria nigra (assembly GCA_030522945.1). Taxonomy (NCBI): domain Eukaryota; kingdom Metazoa; phylum Arthropoda; class Insecta; order Hymenoptera; family Diapriidae; genus Trichopria; species Trichopria nigra. Next base: position 1,324 of record JAPYZR010005886.1, read on the forward strand.
ATTTGCGGCAGAAAATGTTGATCTTCGCATAGATATTCTTTCGTGTCATTTTTTCTGATGAATTTTCTGATGAATTGAACACTTTTAATTCAAGGCCTTTGAATGTTTACGTTGAAAATAATACGCCTTCTTATTTGAAGAGCTTATATTTCCGAAACGGGGGTATGACAAATGTTCGAACGCTTATATTTCCCTGTAATGACACATGTTCGAACGCCTACAAACTTGCTCGAATAGCGAAATGGGCGTTCGAACATTTGGCCATTCGAGCTTTTGTCACGTACCCGCCAAACCTAAAATTATCTATAAAAATAATTTGTTGTTTACTAAATGAATCTTCGTTTGTGATGACATATTCCTCCGAAATGTTTATCTTAAAAAAAAAACGACAATTTACGATAAAATATTCAAAGAATATATGAATGACATAATTTACGTCAGTCTTTACATTTTACGAGGATTGGCAAGTTCATTGAATATTAATGAAAACAAGACGAGACCCGAGTTAACATGCTACTTTTCTCGGGTACGAAATGCTGAGCGAGTTTTAAAATATTTAAGGATCTTCGCACTTCAGGATAATAAAGCTGTCTAAGGCACATTTGAAGAATACAATTCTGAAGAGACTAATTCTTAAAGAATAAAATTTCATTCTCGTATATAGAATACCACATGATTCGTTCCAATAAATATATACGTCAGTTTCTAAAGTTAGGCTATACTGCACTAATTGTGGAACAAAATGGTTCAAGAATAATGCCGTATATATGCCAAGAAATAACCTGTGAATCGTCGGGGAGAAAAGGATTTCCCTCTTCTTAATATATATAGAAAATGAAAGACATACTTGTGCCTGAATTGAATATTCGTTTTCCGGAATAATGAATGAACGAAATGTCATTATCATTCTACGTCTCCGCGCAGTCAAGTCGATCTCTACGTCTGTAAAAATATGACACAGACTTGTTTGTTGGTTCCTGCATCAGCAACCAACGAAAATCCAGGTATTACGGACATGCCCCTGCAAATTTACGTCGCGCTAAACATGCCGGCTGAATATTCATTGTAAGATACTTTCTGCTGCTTTTGGCACGAATCTTGTAAAAAGTCTTTTCACGAAATATTTTTTTCAAGCCGCGATTGCGCGAAATACATTTCAGGATAGTATACCCCGAGTGGAAATGCACTTTTTAATATCAGCGCTGCCAACGTCGTAAAGTTAACTGCCACATTACAAAACAGTCGTCGTATTTATACGGTTTAATTAAAGCAGTCGTACGTAAAAAGGTCCTACAAACGGAAAGGGGAAAAAAAGGGTATTATCAGAATTGATAACCGCGTAACACTCCCTTTAGTGACTATCTGGGCGAATGGGCCGCAATGCACAAGTATACGTATAGAGGCCCGCAGCGTAGGAAGCAGTCGTCGAATTCTGCTGCTGCTGCTGCATGCGGAGGAACGAACGAAAGGCGGGTCCCCGCGAGTAAACGAATACACAGAGTATAGTGTCGCTGCGGCGGCCACGGATCGTTGCATCTAGAGTTCATCGATAAGCCCCTCGAAATGGTACACTAACACTATGTAATTTCAGACCATACGGCGAGCATCGTGCGCCCGACTGAAATTACAAACGCGCTGTTTAATTAGGCTGAACGCGCGCGCGCGCTCGCGCACACATACCGCAGCCAATGACAAAGGCTAGTATATACGCACAAATCCTCTCGGCACATGATTATTGTTATTATTTTATATTTATATGCGCGTACATATCACCTTCTACGATTTCGAACGTATCGAGTTACGGCCGTTCGAATTCACGGGTGAGCTATCCGAAAGATCCTGTCCGCACAAGTATAATACCAATACCAGTACCAATACCAATACCCCCCGTGCATGCTAATAAAATTGCGATGCAATTTGTAACGCGAGTAGAATGCGCGAGACACTCCAAACCGGCGACACACTTTACACGAGAGCAACGAGGTATATTATTCGTGGCGCGTCATTCAGCGGCGAATTATTTTGCATGGTAATTAATACAATATATATTATTTTATTAACATTTTTAACATTACGTAACGCGTCTTATATTTTCTACGGCCTATGCCGTATAAAACTGTCATTCCTATAACTACACGAGCATATATACACATTTCTTACCTCTTTTTCTGGTATGCGATTAGTCAAGAAATCATCGATATATTGCCGAAAAAAGAAAAACTCCCTTAAACGTTTCAGTAAGATTTTAATAAGGAACCTTCCATATAAGAAGAATATTTAAACTTTTGAATAGGTTAGGAATATCTTAAGAATGTCATTGTCAGATTTTGAGAGACTACCATTTTTTCCCATAGTTTATTACAAAAGGTGACTTTTATTCGAATTATGATCTGAATTAAGATGACGACTGAAAAATGTTTATGAAGTATGATTAGTTTATGATTAATTCCCTTTATCAATACTGGATATGTATTGTTTTTACGTCTATTTATTTTTCTCGATAGTAATATACCGAGAAAAAAATAAGGAGGTGTTGTTAAAGTTCATTTATGAAATTAACATCTTGAAACTTATATACACTAAAAAATAAAAAAAATAAAAAAACTATATGCAAAAGTGACTGTCAAATTATAAAGAAATAATACAAAAATTATTTTTACCGTATAGTATTTTCCACGCATTTTTGGTGTCGGAAATTGTAATTCCGGCACTCGTAACGAAATATACCATTTCTTAATAAAGAGTGAAATTTTCGTATTTCCAACGCTGATTTTAGCGCGGGAAATGCCGATATCAAAAACAGTACAGTGTAAATACGCGTTTCCCGCATACTATGTGAAGAATTTCAAAATACCACTTTGCGCCCGCGATTATTCGAATGTTACTTTTTGTCGCAATAGACATGTAGAAGCAATATACTTGAATTCCACCTACAGTGACGAAACATATCGTTTGTTTTACTAGTTCGGGAAATGTACTTTCTATAATGAAGTGTACTAATATGTGCAATAGGTGAAAATAATTCAAGATATCAATGATGTATGCACACATGCTCTACTGTTACTATGTACCTATTGTTGATTTTCTCACATGATTTCATTTCGAGATACAAAATATAATATAATAATAATTTTGAAATTAATTGGTGACTGTGAGATTGAAATTACAGTCATCCTTGTTAGAGGCACACCGGACGTTATTGTATACATTTCGCAGATATACGAATTGGGTTTCTTTCTTCTTTTTTTTTCAATCGATATTTTATTACGTGCACGTTCACTGCGTTAATTACATTCTTGAAATCGGACATTCAGAATTTCGTCATTCATTGTCGGTATGAATTTCAGTATTTTATTTCGTGCTGCTTTTCTCGTGGAAAGGGGTATTTGTGTCTATTTGCGTTTTATGCTAAAATTTCGAATAATCTCTTTTATAATCGAAAATATAGTTAATGAATTTACCTAAATTTACGCTAAATGGTGTAATTTGCAATTATATACCGGATACCGACATTTCATTACGGAGAAAAGCTAGATCGAGTTCCAGGCAGTTCTGAAATCATTATTTTTTCAACCGAGTGCTCGAAGTGCCAAATTATCGCACTCAAATCATTAGTGTGCGTACCATGTAATTTCACGTAATAAACAACCGCGCCGGTGATGGGCGGAAATTCACGCGCTGCCCGGTCGCATTCAAAACAATCAGCGGTTCCCGGAAAACGTGACAATTAACGGCGACAATAACAATACGGTTTCATTAATGTATATATACACAATCGAACTCAGTTGAAAAAAATAGTATACGATACACGTGCACTCACGGGATTTCCTCACTCGTGCTCTTGTCCTACTTCACGCACTCGTATCGTAATGTACTATTTCAATCACACTGTAATGTCGATATAATGGAGTAACGCATAATTATAAACGCAACATCAAATACGTTAAGAGATGAAAAATATTCCCAAGAAACACTGAGCCCCCGAAATAGCTGCGAAAGAGCTGCGGTGACCAAAAAGAAGCCATTTTTCGCTGCGACAACGCCACCGCAGCTATCGGTGTTACTTGGGTTTTTACATCTAACATGACCAAAATAAATGGTTGAAACGTATAATATGTAATTCATGTCATTGATAGGAACAAATTCCATTAATCCCAAGAAATTGAGACAAATTTGAACTATTTTCACTTAAGAAATTATTTGCAGTAAAGAAGATATTATAATTAATATATATATATATGTGTGTGTGTGTGTGTGTGCGTGTGCGCGTGTGTGCGTGACAGTGTGAAACCACACTGTCAGTTACGTGTCACTTGATAAATACATAACCGCAAATACATAGGTATAAGTAAGAGATGATTGGCCGAAAATATTAGAATTGAATCGACGAGAATTGAGGAAAATTACTAAACACTATAAAATTATAACGGTTTAAAAAATAGGAATTATCAAAAGGCTATAAAGAAAAACATAGCGATTATAAATGACCGAACACATTAAATCGAACTATGTGACATAAACAATATTTGTCAAAGATGCATTTAATTATCCTCTTCTTCAAAACATATATACGTTTAAATAAGGTCTTCCAGTGCAGGGTGACTCGAGTAATCTTTGAAAGGCATAATAACAATCGAATCTAATGGCCTATTTTACACGACGGCTGTCTATATACATTTGTCCTCGCGCACTCGGCGAGCGAGTGAGCGAGCGCATATAAACAAAATGTATAGAATTTCGAGCAAGGTGAGAAAGAGACGCAAGCTCGAGCATTATTGACATTAAAGCGCGCCGAGGCGACAATAATAACCGTTCGAAACTTTCCATTCAGCCAACGCGATTATATACTTATATACATATATATACGGCGGTCCTTATCGTAATGAACTCGGGTTTACAAACGCAACATTCGGCAAAAGCAACAAGACCACGTGGTCTGTTCCCATCAGCGAGTATACGGCCCGTAAAACGGCACTTATTTCCGCGATATTGCACAATATGCAAAACAACAATTGCCACCCCATTCTCGTAAAATATGCGCGAACGTCGATTCTCGAATATGAATTATATACGTGCTCGGCATTATATAGTTTACGATTATTGCCCAACGAGCAACCGGCAAGTGGAATGACGACGCTGCGTATCGGCCACTCCAGATAATGTAACTGGGCATGGCATCCGCCTCGTTGATGCTGTGATGGTACAGTACGTAGGCGCGATTGCAGAAACTGCCCAAAACTCCACTCGCCGCGTACATCTGCAAATGCACAAAACGTAATTTCGTAACGTGCCTACGTATATATAAGGAGTTCGTTATACGTGTATATAGTACGAAGGCAGCATAAATAGGCCGATGTAGTTTATGAATGTAATAAATGTCGGGGAACTTTGACGACCCGTCCGATATATATATATATATTTATGGTCGATGCTGACGCACCGCACAGCTGCCGCGATGCACACGTGCACTGATGAGCATTATTCGTTTCTTTTTCGTTTTACAGGAATCAATAATTGAAAGTGGTCAACTACTGTATCGAGTTTCATCGAGTGGAAGAGTTATTATATATACGCAGTGCGTACACGAAATACACAACTTGATTTTGAAGTCAACAATGACGATTAATGACTTACAACGACAAATTTTTCAAAATGTACGAGCAGAAATGAAACATTGGTTAAATTTGGTCATCAGTGTGCGTTGATGACAGTAATGACGTCGATGGTGATGACAACGGCGACCACGCTAGTTATTGTGTCAAACACGATATTAATGGATATTTTTGAGGCAACGATTCTGACGATTAAACCATTAATTCGCTCTCTCTCTCGTCAGGCGCTGAAGTATATATTCACACCCATCGAAATTGCCAATTTCTCCCTGCCACTGCATGTACGTAAATGAACCTGGTCACGGCAATACCGCCTTAAATAAATAACTCCGTCAGTTATTACTGGGTATATATATATATATATTTATCCGAAAGGGACATTGATCTCGCATCGAGAGAGAGACCATAAGAGAATCGATTGATGTATGCAGAGAGTAATAATTCCTGTTTCGAATGTGGATTACGCTTTCGTTACCACTCTGCAGATGATGGACCATCGGTGGTGCCGTTTCTCCTCTCTCTCTCTCTCTCTCTCTATCATATGGTCAAGCATCATTCCTTGCTGTTTAGACATATCCATGTATATATATATATATATATATATATATGTGTGTGTGTGTAACTATATCTACGAGAAATGAACGAGATGTGCAATCGTATCAAGTGCCATTATGATATCAGCAGTGCCGATGAATTTCCAACTAGCGGCACTCCAAAATGACGACTGGCGGTGCTTAATCCTTCGAGCGTAAAGGCTGGGACGTATAAACCAATTCCCATCTCTTACTCTTTCCCTCTCTCTCTCTCCCTCTCTGGCAGCATGGACCTAGTGTACCAAGACATTTAGATCCATGGATGCGTCCGTGGCAGGAATATCCGTCTCTAAATTACCGATGGCCTGTCGATAATCTATAACGTGCGATTGGAGTGGATATTTCTGAGTGCCGCTGATCCCATATATTACCGTATACGCACAAAGCGCATGTACAAAGTGAAAATGCATCTACCAGACGCTTCAAACGAACTAATTTATTTCCCTGATAATTGCACCGATTGGAAAGAGTGTATGGGATACGTATATACTGAGGTGGAAACGCAGAGATACGTAGTCGTAGGTAAAAGGGAATTACAGAGAGAGAAAGAGGCCAATAAAGACAACATTGTTTTTTGTTCGTAATTCAATTGTGTCATATTCCTTTATAAAACAGAAGCACGTTTTGCTAATTTCAGTACGAGATATTTTCATAAGCGATGCTTACACGAAATTCCTTGACTTGTATATATTTTGTATATATTTGATGTAATTCTTTAATTACTTGAAACGACAATGAGATGCAATAATAATATAACGAAAAATAAATAGCGTGCGACGATAAAAATGTTAAAGGCTCTAAAACATAATAAAGGATATAACTATGAAAATAAATGTTGTAAAACAAACCTGCATTCGGTCGCTCGACATGCACGGTGAATTTAAAAAAAAAAAAAAAAAAATAACACGTATATATCATATTCTATTGACGATATTGTATATTTAGAAATTATTGCTTTATGACTTTTTAAGTACTTCATATTGCACGCGAGCTGCATTTTAAAAAAATAAATCAAAGCATATAGTGGCGTACTCGCATAATCTACGTGCCTATAGATTTTTATATTCTTGAATATTGATGGTATAAAATGCAATGCTTTCGGATAATTTGCCGTTATCATTGCGTGTATGCAGATATAGTTTGTCACGAAGCAAATAATGAACGAAAGTGATAAATGTACCGGTTAATAATTTTAGTTTTAAACTGGTTAAAATATAAACGAAATAAAATAAATATACATATATAACATAAAATTTGTTGTTTGTTTATATATACATATATCGTTTATTTTCAATTGTTGTAACTATTAGTGGCATTCAAAATAACCTTTTATCACTTTTATTTTTTTTTTTTTATTTTTTAACAGATTTATATTAAATTAATTAGGGACTGTGCAATATGTTACAAATTTAATAGTAAAACCAATATTTAAGCGAGGGTGAGAAGTCACATTCCCTAATTAAAAATATGTATTTATTTATTTATTTGTCAATTTATTTATTTATTTAATATTAAACGGACCTATTGGTCCATAAAAGCATACAAAATATTCATTAAAAAGACAACCACAATGCTATATATTAACTACAAAACACAAATCTTTAAAAAAGACGCTGGCTAACCTCTGTTTAGAGTTCGTAAATGTAGAGCTAGGTAAACCTCGAAGGTCCAGTTGGACGAAGCGTATAACAAATGAAGTAGAACTAATTTTATTTATAATTAATAAAGTTTTTTTTTTGAACAATTTTAAATGAGTTTTATTCATGAAAGAATAAGGAAATTCTATTTTCTAAAACTAAAATCACCAGAAGAAATAATTTCGATACTTCTTCAGTTGAACGAATTTCCCAGAAATTTAAGACTCAATTAATACACATTAATATTACAAATTTTCATTTTACAATTAATATTACAACTCAATTACGTTATAATTGTAATTTGTGTTATTGTAAAAAAATATTATTCTACTTATTATATATGTTTACTGAAATTCTATTATCCTACGAAATGTATATGTCTTCCAATTTGCATTTAATTTATTCTATTGTAGCGGAATAAATGTATAATAATAATAATAATAATAATAATAATAATAATAATATGTAAATATATATATATATAGACGCAAACATTGTTTGTTTTCTTTTATCCTTCTATAAAATCATCCTCGAAAATTACATCCAAGTTTTTGAAAATAGTAACATAATTCCATATATTTCATTTTTATAATCTATTTGTATTATTCACCTTTATGAAAAATGCACATATTGGCCTCATTGAATATTTCAATGTGACTTCCGCTCCAAGACAGAAGATTTTATTTCAACCGCAGCGTATATTATTTATGGAACGTGCAGTGTAAGGAACGCTGGATTATTTATTTGACCTATGTCTACATTCGAAAATATATTAAATATTTTCGTTTATTTTATTCTTTTATTAATAATAAAAGAATAAAATAATAATAATAATAATTTTATTAAATTTTATTAAAAAATCGTGGAAACCATATATCGACTTTAATAATATATGGAACATTTTCTGACAAAAGGTTTTAAAAATAAAATTTAAATATAAAAAGCAATTTTTTGCGATAATGTTGAAAAAACCAAATAGTAAAACTCTCATCATGTCGAAAACGTAAAGAAAAAATCATTGATTCAATGAACAATTCATCCAACAGTCGCAATAAAATATTTTATGAAAATGAATGAATCATTATTTTTATTAAAACAAAATTATATTATGGGGTGGACAAGTATTTTGCAGTAGTGAAAATAAATCTTTCCTACAATGTGATGATAGAATTTCAGTGTTTAAATGATTTCTTTTTCTTTGCTCAATACCGTGCATTGTTGGTGATTGATAGATTTGCTCAGTATATGTAATTGATTTCCATTTATAGTTCTTTGCGAATAAACGAAAAATTTAACAAAAATTAATGTAAAAAAAATAATGTCGCTCATATATAAAATAAAAAAAAAAAAGAAATGAAAACAAAGTAGTAATAAATAAAAATAATCGAACTAGAAATGGATACTTTTCCTATATACACGTTTTATCGGTCAGGTTTTATTGACGAAATAATATATTGCCACCATAACGTTAATAATACTGCAGAAAGTATAAAAAAAAAAGTTAATGAAAATTCAAATGCTATAACGTCGAATATTACTTATAATACTATATCTTCATGCGGCCTACGATTGATTATTGTAATTGGCTTTAAGAAATATAAAATCGATTATGTCGATACCGACGACTATAATTAAATCTTGATTACAGTCGTTTCACCCAGAGTCAAAACGGAGACTAGGAGTCACGTAGATATCGCGATACTTCTGCACTCGACAGTTGCGTGATCGCGTCGTCAATGATGATTCGGTCTCTATGAAGCTTTGCAATCTTTATTAATCAAGATTATAATTAAGACGATAGTCAGAAAAATGTTCGCATCGTAGCGCATCAAATCACATAAAATCGGAATAAAATTTCATTTATCTGCTGGAAATGTCGTTCGACACTCGGCGCGCGTTTTTCTTCTTTTTTTTATTTTATTTTATTTTCCGACAAAGTTCGCCGAAAGTTGGGAATGACCGAAGCTCGCGCGTCGTGATGCGATAAAAGCTCGATGAAAAAGTTCGAAATTCAGTGCCTTCGACGGGACGCGAGCTTTGTGCTTTCGCTGCGCGCACACGCAGCCAGCCACCTATCTACCGTCGCATGATTCACGATTATGAAGAACCTTCAGCGCCGCTGGGTGGCTTTACACGTACATGTATATATAGAAAGAATGGAGTAATTCATTCGGAGGTGTTGGCGGCGAAACGGTTGCCCTGCCAGCTCGTTTCAACTGGGATTATGCAAAAGGGATTTTCGTAAGCGACGCTCAAACGTACATGCGCCCCCTATATATACACCGACTATTCGGATGCGTACACTGAAAATCCCACGCCACGGCGGAGGTAATATAATGGATTGGTTATGAGCAAACTGCTAATCGTATACATGTTTCAATTATCAAATATACACACACACACATATATATATATACATTGCCTTCATATTTCATATCATTATCGTCTTTGCCAATTTTCTGTACTTTGCATAGTTATATACGCTATCACCGTTATACGCACGCCAGAGCAAGACTAGATAAGAAAAAATGAATTACAATAAAAAAAAAAAAAAAAAAAAAAAATTCGTATAAAAGTTTTTCATATATATATATTTTCGTACCTCTTATCACTTTCTCTTACTATTTGACGATTTACGATTCCCGTTGAAATGTTTATGACGAAATCTATGAAACACATAACAGTATATATATGTATATAGTCATTCACGAAGTAATAGAGGAATCATATCTGCGGTAAACGTCAATAAATGAAAAAAAAAGAGTTAAGAAATCCTTTCTTTGAAACACTTTTTTTCATCCATCACGTAGCTATTTCGTGACATTCTAGAGCGTAATATAATACGACATAAAAAAAAAGAAAGCAAACCTTATTTTATTCGTATAGTTCTCGAAAATTAAATTTTTCTCCCGCAATCACGCCGCGAAATCTTGCAGTCCTGGAATAAAATGCACATTGCTGCGTGTAATTAATGATTCGAAGACACGAATGAATAAATAACTGAAATCATATCAACTTTTAAATTGTTCATGTGTGTGGCCTCGGCATGGTGGTGGACGACGACGGGGGCACCAAAGGATCTGGGTCGTGAATAAAAAAACATAACAAGATAACCTACCTACATGTCTGACCTCGAACAAAAGTCGTAACTCATGACTCTCCCGGTTTACGACTCATAACAGTGGGTAAATAAAACATATTACCCGCGGAACTTTTTATATCACGAACATCGCAAATCCTATACTGAAACATTGGGAGTTGAATTACCTCCGTAAAAATGTGAATTACATTTTATATGTATATACATCAGGTATAAAACACACTGAGTGGAACCAATCGTTTATTATTATTGTTATTGCGATTAATCAGCGAATTTTTAAGGGATCGTAAATATATATAAGTCGTCTCGGATCCTTTTGATCTTAATAAAGTCTGTTTCTATCAATCACATATTTCCGACGAATTGTAAAATAAATGGTAAAAATTATATTTTTAATTGAAAGATTGATGTCGAGTATGATTTGTAGATAATGTCCCAAAAACAAGTTTCCAAAAAAGATTTTTTTTTGTTTCATTTTTCATCCAAGGGTCATGACGTGAATATCCCGACTAATGAAAAAAATATATATACATTTTCTTTTTTTACTTTTCACTTCATAACTCCTGCCAACGATTATTCTTCATTGTCGCACTTTCGAGCGAACAATAGCCGCATGATTTTCATTAATCTTGAACCTGTTTGCCTCGCTCGCGCACATTTTTCTTACATTATATTGCGACCTTGATCTTAATCTCGCCAGGAACTAGGTCTCCTTTAATAACGAATGATGCAACTCTTCCTGCATATAGGGTTTTCTACATGCCTCGTCGGTTCGTGCTCTGACGGGATGACATCATACCCAGATGTAAGCTACTTCGGTAATCCTCGCGAGCAGATAAATGCATGATTCCTCGAAAAGTAGTTGAATTTAACTTAAATAAAGTCGATTATTATCATTATTATCATCACCATCATTACCATCGTCATCATCATCGCCATCGTCGTCATCGTCATCATCATCATCATCACCAACGCCATCGTCATTGTTATTGTTATCATTATTATGAATTATTATTATTATTATTATTATTATTATTATTATTATTATTATTATTATTATTATATTCTACTTGAAATGTAACTTTATAAGAATGTTCGATTGTTAAATTTTCATTGACATAAAATCTACATATTGAATAACGTAAGATATCGGAATTGCAAAAACGCGATTTTTATATATATATATCGAAACCACCACCACGGTTTGTTCGCAGACGAGCCTATAATCTGTATCTTATCTCGGCTATATCCTCCTCCTACCACGGATGAACCGCAGAGCACACGTACATGTAAGTCCGTATAAACTCTAACGCTCCCTTGTCATACATTTATATACGTTGAGATAAACGAGAAAGGTAAACTCGCCGGAGATATATCAGTATAAAAGCATCGACATATTGATTGCATTAATATATAACGCTGTATATAGATATAGGACTTGGTAAAATAAAAGTCTTTGCGGCTCTTTTCATCCTTATCGCCGCGGATCATCATCGTATTTACTTATCAAATATTAAATCCCGATGTTCGTTCCGACTCAATCGTGTCGAAGAATGTGCCGATTCTTCGCTACATAATTACAAAGCATATTCTTTGCGCAATATTTCCATTTATTTATATGTATACAGTTTTATCGTCGATGCAATAATGATTGTATGCTTTTCTGTTGAGAAATTATTTTAGTTTTTATGGACTATTCTGTATCTGTAATTGTTTCTGTATCCGAAAAGTACGGTTAATTTTTACGGCCACTAGGCGGCGCACAGAGCGTATAAACTCTTTCGTAAGCGATAAACTCTCGACTTATTATACTGACGCGAGGTTTCTTCTCCCGAATTTTGACTCCGCCGTATAACCGGAGAATACGTTTTCCGTGATCTCCGAATCTCCGCAACGTTGAATGTATATCTATTACGCCCTCATTAATATTACAGTTGTATATTCCTAATCTTCGTTCATATTCCTATAGCGCTTTCGCCAGCTTCGGTCGAGAAAGACGTATGGGACATGGGCAGAGTTGGGAGGGAAAACCTATGGTACGTCTATTCGTGCACCCGAATATATAGCCTATAGGTATAGCGATGTTCCAGAAGGTGCGGGTGCTTAATATAACCACTCCACCAAACTTGCAGCTGGATCCTCTGGAAACTAGTTTCATTTCCAAGTTTTGCTTATAGTAAGTGTAGAGCATAGGTATAGGAGGAGACAGAGATCGAGTGAAGCGATGGGCTAGAAATTCTTCGCTCATTTGTATCCGCTGATAGTGTCTATATATACTACATGTATAACGTTTGTAATCAAATTACAATGAAATTTATAATGTTCCGTCGCGTTACTTGACTGGCGCGGACCGGAGTGATTACATGTTATAAATGAAATAGAAATATTGTTGATGCCGTAGTAGTTGATACTGAGTCACAGTAGTTGCCAACGATTACGTAATTATTAACGATTCAAAATAACATTAAACTATAATTCAAAATTTATAAATTAATTGTGAATAAATTGTTTAAAATAATATAAAATTAAATCAATTATTACTATATACTCAGAAAATTTATAGTTATTTCAATTAAAATTAAAACTTGATTATGCCGTACCCCAAACAGCACATCTGACTCGGGATGTCCTCAGGAGTTTTTCAGGACGTCCATATGTCCGCTTTTCTTATCCCATCACTCTCTTCAGGGCATCATTAGGTCAGAGGATATCGTGAGGATGTTGAGAGGATGAAAGAAGCGGACATTTGGACGTCCTGTGGAATTTCTGAGAACATCCTGAGTCAGATGTGCTGAATGGGACGTTGACAAAATGTAATGTCGATGCTGGAATTCAACTTCAAAATTTTTAGGTTATAATACTATACAGTTGACACAACCATTCTCTTGATTGACGCGATGGTTCGGTTGAAGTATACTTTTGTTTTACACAGTGCACTTTGTACTCATATGCAACTAGGTAGATTTTGTTTATTACAACTGAATAAACTTTTCTGTAATAATAAACTGCAGCGTTTTTTATTCTTATTTTCTTGGATACTTTTTTCGTTGAAAACGAAGAGAGTGAAGGCTTTTGGTATCAAGACTCTTTGGTAGAAAAAATAAAACTAATTGAAGGAAGACTAGGAAAAATGTGCTATTATCCGAATATACAAGAAATTTTGTGAACAACAAAGACGATTATTATTATTCCAACTATTATTAAAGAAAATCATCGAGAACATATATACACAGAACTTTTAGTATTATCTTAGAGTTTAAAAATCTGTCATTTTGGCAATTTTCTTTTAATGTCCTTAATAATTAATTATAGAATACATGTTAAACTAAACATACTGTTTGATGCAGGGATGTATCAATTTTTGGTTCTGGCACTTACCTAAAACAGAAAAATAGATCATTTTTATAAGATTTTAAAATATATATTTAAATTGATAGGTAATTTTCTATATATATATATATAACATGAATAAAAATCTGCTTTAAATTTTAATTATAGTATTTGTACTTTGACAACCCATAAGGGGTGCTAAGGAGGTTCGGTCAATAAGGTCAATTCCTACCTCAAAATATTAAAATTAAACGGAAACTAGACATATTTTCAAGTCGAAATCTATTTTACGGCCCTTTTACGTGTTTTTTTTTTTTATAAATAATACAATTTAACGATTAATAGCTTATATTTTCTTAATGTGTAGAAAAATCCTTATCTGAAGAAGTTCAGGTTTAAAATCTCTTTATTTGTTTAAATTTCTCATTGAAGAAATAAGAGAAAAAGGAAGAAAATGCAATTGCGAATCTGGTAATGGTAACCCCTTATTATCTCGGCAATATTACCAACGATAACAAAATGGAAATTCTTAAAATTAAATTAAACATTTGTTTCGAAACGGCTGTTAGTATATAAGCCACGTAAATCCTTAAAAGGAGATTTTAATTAGTTCGCAGAAGATCTCAAGATTAGTCAGAAAATAAGAAATCAACCAAGAAATACCTGGTAGAATCTTGTCCATTTTTTTTTTGCCACAGTTTTCCTATGCTTTTAACATGAAATGTGAATGAAAACTGAACAGAAACTATAGACAGAAAATGGTTTCAATTTTTACAAGGATACTCCCTTTTTTGTTAATTTGTTTTCATTTTCTTTTACTACCATTATAACCTTTATTATTCATAGTGTTGTACCTTATGTTATTTATAACACTGATAATAACTGGTACACGAATATTCTATAAAGTTGGCGAAATGAAGCATTAAAAATGTATATATTATTATTTTATTTATACTCGTTGAAAACGAGCAGGCGCAAAGCTACCTTTTGGTAATATCCTCGACGTTATTTATTCTATATATAACAATATTACTCAATCAGTCACATTTCTGACAAGGCTAAAAAGAAGCACTTTTAGGTATAGTAATTTTATATGCTCTTATATATACGTAAAAATATATAAAATCTG
>JAPYZR010005888.1:0-12372 GCA_030522945.1 Trichopria nigra
GTAGGCATATATGTGGACAACTCATATGTGTTCCAGGCAGGTTGTGACAGTTAGGTTAGGTTAGTTTTTAAGCGGGGGGGTCCGGGGGGGCAAGGCCCCGTTGCTTCGCAACGTTTTTAGTACCTGTCATCAAAGTGACCGATTGACATACTTATATATGTATATCTAAAGAATCATTTTGTATAATTTGCGGACTGTCCCCAAAAAATAAATATATCTTTCGTCTAATTTAGGGACTGTGGTGTTACACGATGCGGAAGTTTCAGACGGTTAAGCGGGGGGTCCGGGGGGCAAGGCCCCCCCGCTACGCATGCTCTGTCCACCCTCCCCCCTCCGCCCCC
Source organism: Trichopria nigra (assembly GCA_030522945.1). Classification (NCBI taxonomy): domain Eukaryota; kingdom Metazoa; phylum Arthropoda; class Insecta; order Hymenoptera; family Diapriidae; genus Trichopria; species Trichopria nigra. The sequence goes on from JAPYZR010005888.1 coordinate 342, forward strand.
TTCGGGGGCGAGAACAGTATAGAGGATTGCTTCGCAACGTTTTAAGGGACAGTCCCCATATTATACATTAGATATACTTATATATGTTTCAATTATTATTGTATTATAGTTTGTGTTTTTCTTTCATGAGAAAGAACTTGGCCTTATTATACGATTTCATGATTTTTTTTGTGGTTAGTTATAGTTATTTCACGAACTAGAAGTCCGATTAACATGAATTCTTATTTTAGTGGACATGTATAATGTGGCCGAAGCAATCGTTGCCATTACAGTGGTCCCCAAATCATATGAGCATTTGCAGTGTTTGTAAACAACTTGCATTTGCAAGTTGATTACATTGAATTTTATCGTAACCGGTTACTCGGGGGTTTTCGAGGCCGCTGAATTGAAATTCAGTATCAAAAAGTTACTATTTCGTATAATTTACTTTGAATTCGAACTGAACTACTTGCTCGGGGGTTTTAAGGGTCGTTCAATTTAATTTAGTATGAAAAATGCCAAAACTCCATTCTGTAAAGTCCTTAATGAGAACTTAGTTTTCAGGGTATCTGATTTTGAATGTAGTTTCGAAAATTGAGAGTATAAAACAGGGCGGTGAAAAAGGGGTGTTACCTTCTCACAAAAACACACATTGAGTAATGTGTTCAAATAAACCCGAGTTTCATATAAAAAAACCCTTATCAACTTGTCTGCTCATGAATATCACCGAAAGTGCAGTTCATATAAAACTTTATAGTGTAGAAATTGTTTAAATTAATGGAGAAATAATAAACAATACATAATTATAAAGAATATAAATAATTGTACATTTAAGAAACCCTGAAGGAACGAAATTTGGAATTAATTTTTTCTTTTTTTATTCCTTTTACCAACTTTAAACATCTGAATAGGACGGTCGAGGTCCGTTAGGAAAACTCCAATTACAAGTAAGACTGTAAATTAAATAATGAATAATAAATCTCTAGTACCACAAATTTTTATTTTATTACTGGGTCGTGTAGGCGGTAGGCGAGAAGCTCTGTGTCCCTCGGAAAAAGGGGAATGCCAAGAATAAACAAAAATGAAAACTGGCCCTCCGAGCAAAGACAACCTTAAAACTAAAATAAAAACCCCGCATCATTGAAGATATCCTTTTTCCTCCTGGGACGATAGTTCCATGCTATGTCCCTGATTTTGCAAAAATTACGTATCGCTCCGATCTGTGTTAGAACTGTTGTCTCATGCGATATGCGGTCTAGGCTCAAATTGTCGGTCGTCACATGTAAACCGGGAGAGGGAGGGATCCGCTCGTGGGGAGATCGCGAATGCGAGTTCATTCACATCCGAAACGCCAACCTATTTATTTTCGGTCTGCGCTATATGACACCTTATGTATTCCTATTTTGTAATCAGGTGATAAATACATCTTCTTTTTCATTATCTGGAATGAATTCTTTTTGCCATCCCCGAGTACCGCGTTAATTTGTTATGGGCCCAGATTAACAGAAAAGTGCAAAAAGGAATATCGAGCGAGAGGACGGTTTCTCTTTGTCGTGTTTCGCGAAAATTCTCCGTGCACCGAAGTCAAAATGGCGTCGACACGATCGGTGAGAATTGACTACCTGCAAAAGGACAATTACGACACATGGAAGATCCAGATCGAAGCAATGTTCGTGAAGAACGACACCTGGGGATACGTCACCGGCCCAGTAAACCAGAAAGGATTGAATGTTCAAAATTTGGATTAAGAAGGATTCAGAATGATTAAGATGGATTCATTTTACATACCAATGAATACTTCCCAATCCTTTTTAATCTTTAATCCAAAATTTGGCCTCCTAATCCTTTTCCGTTTACTGGGGGCGAAACGGAGAAGCCAGAGCTCGTGGCAGAAGACGAAGCGTCGAAGGAGGCTGTGAGGAAATGGGAACTCGAGGATCGCAAGACGACTTAATTCTGGCGATCGACCCCTCGGAACTCAAGCGAATCAAAGGTTGTCAAACATCGAGTGAGGTATGGCAAAAATTGCGATCGATATATCAATCGAAAGGCCCCGGGCGGAAGGCCGTGTTTTTGAAAAAGTTAACGCTTCATCCGATGGAAAGCGGTGGTGCCGACGCCCGAGGCTTTGCGCGTGAAAACTGTAGAAGAAAGCAACGCGCGAAAAAACGACGCGCGCAGTTATTTACAAGACGCCATGTTTGTTCGTAAGCGAGACGTGCGTGCTCGAATTTCGGAAAACCGACGGGGACACGGCAACGCCCGTGGTGGGAGCGGAAACGACTACGGCAACATCGGAGGCTGCGTCATCAGCGGGAACAGCCGCGGCTGAACTCGAGACGCGCGGAAAGCTAAATCTAAGGGAAAGTGCTTTAGATGTCGCCAGAACGGACACAAAGCGGCCGATTGCGTGAACGATCCGGTGAAGAGAACCTATCGCGCGAATAAGGCGGACGATGTGAGTTTGTTCGCGGTATCGAGTACGTCAAGTCAACTCGAGGCGCTCATCGCGAAGCGCGCGTCGTCCGGTGAGAATTGGTGCCTAGACAGCGGCTGCACATCGCATATGTGCAAAAACGAAGGTAATTTCGCAAAACTCGACTAAAGTAAACCGAGTAAAATCTTCTTCTTCGCGGCCAACGGAATCGGAATACGGTTGACTCGAAATACTTGTCACCCACACTCCAGAGCAGAATGGTGTTACGGTGATCAACACGGCAAACTACATCAGAAATCGGTGCCCTTCAGCGAGTCTGGAAGGAAGAATGGCGTTTGAAAGATGGACAGGCAAATGGATGTAGGTCACCTCAAAGAGTTCGGTAGCGAGGTCTATGCTCTGATCAAAGATCCGAACAAGGGGAAGTTCGATTCCAGGTCGAAGAAAGGTGTTTTCGTCGGATATGCGGACCAATCAAAGGCTTTTTGCATTTGGATCAACGCGGAAAGAAAGATCGACATCACTCGAGATGTCAAGTTTTTGGAGCGACGAAACGGAGTTTCCGATATATGCGGTGGACGATACGAGGATTTCCTATACGACGTAAATGACGCAGATAAACATTAAATCGAACTGCCGATAGACGATGGAAGGATCGAGGACAGACCAACAGAAAATTGCTCCATTCGAAGATACTGACAGTAGTTCCGGAGAACAGGATGAAACGGAGCAAACTGTGAAAGCGCCGGCACGTGGGCGAGGCAGGCCTCGCAAAGTACTAACTGGTTTAAGGGGAAGACCCAGAAAGCTATTTCATGAAGCCCGGTATGTCAGTGATGATACGGAAACGACGTTTCTGGCAGAGGTTCCAGTGGATCGAGCCATAAATGGACCTGGTACTGATCAGTGGTTCGAGGCGATGGTAACCGAAATGAGGTCGATTTTGAAGAAAGACACGTGGTCACTCGTCAAACGTCCAGCGGGGCGTCAAATTATTGGTAGCAGGTTCGTTCTCCGAAACAAGCATAATCCGGACCGAACAATTGACAGAAGAAAGGAGAGAATCGTAGCCAGTGGTTTCTCCGAACGGCCTGGCGTGGATTTTTAAGAGATGTTCACGCCCGTTGCTCGTCCAAGATCGATTCGCCTGATGACCGCACTGGCAGCTCAGTATGGAACGTATGGAATGACCATATGGAATGACGTCTCCGCAGCGTATCTAAACGGAGTACTCGAGGAAGAAGTCTTTATGGAGATTCCTGAGTTCACCGAGGAGATCTTAGAAGAGCTGCTCCGAACGGAGAAGAGAGGCAGCGACGTATACGAGCGAACAAAACAAATGCTCAAGAAACTCCGAAATGCACCCAGAGTGTGCCTTTTAAAGAGAGCGCTCTACGGACTACGGCAGGCCGGACCCCGTTGGCATGCGAGACTTTGCGGAGAATTAGAGCTATTTGGACTCACACAGTCTACGTCCGATCCGTGCGTGTTTTACACCGGAACAGGGAAGATCTATACTTAATCGCGGTCTACGTGGACGATATCTCGGTGGCATCAAAAGACGAGGCGTGTGCAAAGAGATTCGTGGATCACTTAAAACGGAGCTTCGAGAGTAGAGATCTAGGAAGAGCGAGTTATTGCCTCGGGATTGAGTTCTCACATTCCAAAAATGGAGTTTCGATGTGTCAGACTGGATTCATAAAAGACGTCCTGAATCGGTTCGAGATGACAGAGTCGACAGCAGTCGCAACCCCTCTAGACCTAGGTTCAAACTTGAACAGATCCGCAGCATCGAATGTTGAGGATCGGGGTTTGCCGCATAGAAAGCTCATAGGCTCGCTCATGTATTTGGTCGTATACACCAGGCCTGACATAGCATATGTTGTCAGCCACTTGAGCCAATTTAACTCATGCTGCGATGGAACTCACTGTACGGGTGCGAAGCGTGTTCTGAGATATTTACGTGGTACGGTGAACATCGGACTCCATTTCAAGAAGACGTCGACACCATTGATAGGTTTTGTGGACTCCGATTGGACGAATTGTCGAGATGACAGGCGTTCGTACACGGGATATGCCTTCATTTTCGGTGGATGTCTGATTTCATGGGAGTCTCGAAAGCAGAGAACGGTGGCTCTCTCATCAACGGAGGTGGAGTATATGGCACTCTCCGCAGTGAATTCTTTTTGCCATCCACGAGTACCGCGTTAATAATCTACGACTCCCAATTCCAGAGGATACCGCACGGTGTCCTATAGTCGAGCCCATCCATCGATATCCCCCTATTTACATTTCCAAATCCATAATAACGAATAATGCAAACGATCTACGGTTGCTATATCGTTTACTTCCACTATAACCCAACAAATCCCTAATCATTCTGTGATGAAAGTTTTCATAGGCTTTTGCTGGCCCAAACAACTCTGAGAATGACTTAAAAACCTGAATTATCATTCCTAATTCGACATATCCCTGACATCCAACGGTAGGCCGAATCTCGGTAAATGGCATCAGTACCATGACCAAAACAGGCCATAACTTTAATTGATTATGTCTAGAGTTATTATTTGGCTCTAGACGTAACAGGGGAAATGTTCAAACTGCGTCAAATTGACATTCAATTGAAATAGGACTCCGGGCTGTTGACTTTGATTGTAGTATCAAAAATAGGTGATTTTGTAACCCCTACTAAAGAATTACAAAATTGTGCGCACAAATTAAATACTTTGCCAGTGTGCGAAGGGCGAAATCATGAAAATTTACGTTTTCAGAATATTACAAATGACACGAAATCTAGAAGCGTTAAATGTTAACTTATTGTGTATATACTATATATTTTTATAAAGTATTCATAACAAAGAACACGGAGTGGTTGCGGTTGAGTGAACTCATATTGTAGGTTATACTATAAAAACGGTATAAAGTTTATGAAATATGGACTGAGCGGCTGCGGCCGTAGCCCGCAGTCGCGAATTATATTCAATTATTGACGTCTTAAGGGTTGAACCAAGACAATCTTGCAAGCGAAGCGAGCCGGGGGTCTAGGGGTCCGGAGGTCGCAGGGGCGAAGCACCTATTTTTTTGTTGCATTTGCAGGTCCATTATGATGTGAAACATGGAAATTTGACGAAAAAATATATGGTCGTTTTTTTTCGAGTTACCAAATTAAATCGAAATGTCCACATAACGAATTTGATGATTTTGTTACAAATTAATTTTGGAAATAAAAAACTTGATCCCCTTTGATTAACAATAATTTGAGTATTACAGCTGTGCTAGATTGTAATTATTGCATTACCTTACGAGAAACACTTTTTTTGTTTCAGATTAAAACTTACGCGTGGTGGCATTACACCGACACCTCCGCCTGTGACAATGATGCCTCAAGAAAATACTTTTCAATGATTTCCTTATATACTAGCGTATAGTTACGAGAGATCTTTTACAACCGCGCGCATATTGTTCCTGGTTATTTATGATCTCGAGGGGGGACGTGGTCGCATGACACCGAAACTACACGCTTCTACAATATTCTCTGCATGGTCCTGTTTCAGGTTCCGTTTAAGTCTGAGAGACCGATGGTACCCGGGTGGAAAATTCGCCTCGGACGGAGCCTGTCATGGTTTTTGAGTAGAAATATCCACTACGTCGGAACTGGTGCTGCTGGCAGTCACCGCAAACTGCATAGCCTACCGTAGTTCAGATCAAGAAGACAGGAAATGGTAGAGCCTGGCTCCCTTCTCAGGGAGCCCTACGAGACGTAGGCTGAGCCGACTCTTGCGCCGAGTTTTCGCATCAGGTAGCTGTTTTACGGATGCGGAACGGGTTACTGGGTTTCACCCCACGAGGCACCCCGGAGTCTTTGTAACGTAACGTTTCTCCGCCGATGCCGCCCCCCGCCGCTGAATATGAATTCAAACGGCGATCTTAATGATAGTTTGGTGTTTCCAAGGGAAATGCGAGAGCCCCGCCAACGGGAGCGCCCCACCAACAAATGGGAGTACGGTGACGCGTCGGGACCGGGCCAATGAGGGCATTGCAAGGCCAACCGCTGAGTCGCGCGTGCCGTGGAGCTCAGTCCTGATTTTGGAGCTGCAGAAGCAAGTTGTTGTCGAGTAGAGATCGCGAGTAGAGTCCAGTTAATTTCTTTTTTTCAAGAGTCGGTCGGGCGAGTGTGCCCGTGAGCCGATGGAGAATTTCCGGCACTAGGCGAGAGAATGAGAGATGAGCGAAGGATAGCCAGTTGGCCGTCCGTTGATAAACCGTCCGTTGATAAGAATTACTGTATGCCCTATTGAGGTTTGTTTTACTTAACGAGTAATTATAATAAAAACGAGAGTTATTCAGTCTACAATTATTGATTTTTTTGTCTTTGCGTAAGAGCCGTTGTCCCTTCGCCGACATTTATATTACCGCGAGCGCTTGGGTTTTCGCCAAAGAACTCATCCAGGATGGTGGACGGAGTGCCACTAATACGACCCCGGGCGAGACATATTCGTCACAATATATTGTAACAAGGCGGTTACTGTATTTGTATCTGTATGGAAAATTCCCATATGGAATGCATGGGATACATGGGAATACATAGGAATTTATCGTGGAATCTTATATATATGAAACTATTCTGGGACATTTTTTAGATATTTAAATGTTTAAACAAAACTATTCTTACTTGCTTTTATGTTACAGGAAGTTACCGGGAAAATATTTGTTACGTAAACATTGAAAAAATCACAATATCTCTTTAAATTGTAAAAAGAGTAATAAAATAAAAAGTAAATAAAAATAAATAAAAAATAAAAAGTAAAAAATAAATAAAAATAAAATAAAAAGAGTATAAAAAGAGTTCTCGATCTTTGGCGAGAAGTAAGAAGCCGCGCGGAGGTGAAAATGAAGTGAAGTGAGCTCGATGTGAAGTGGTCGTGGCCATTCGCGCGTGACACGCACGCTTAACATATCGGTGTGCGCTACACCGTGCAGGTGTGACACGCACACACACTAAAGAGGCGCCGGCCACGTTTAGTATTTTTTCTATTCATTTATTTGTTGTATACACTTCTTTTATTTACTATATTAGTTATGTAGTTTTAAGATCATTTTTTTATCTATTAATTCCTCTTTAACTTACCTCTGTTATAATTTATTCATTACCACTTTTAACATTTTTTTATGTTTTATTTATTGTAATTTATACTATATTTTATGTATGTACATCTTATGTTATTTATAATTATTTTGTTTTTATAATTTTTATTTATAAATTTTGAATTATTACTTAGTTATTTAATTTTTGAACAATCTAATGTATATTATTTTTCTAAATTCTTTTGGTTTATACTTCAACATTTTTTTGTGTTCAAATCACATTACCACCTCGACGAGATTTTCATTCTAACTGTCCAACGTTTCCTTTCGCTGCAGTGGGGTGCCGTATTGCACTGCATCTACGATTTTTTTCTGATTATCAGGACCGTGCAAATTTCATAGTGCATCGCTGCAAGATTCAACAAGTCTGACCCAGTTTATTGACCTCTCTCAATTTTTTCTATATATAGTATCCCTTATCATATATTATAGTATTTTAAAAATACTTTTATCTTTCATCTTTCGGAAAAAGTATTATGCAATGGATGTGAGGTTACTAAATACAAAATAAATATATTTATATTTTTTGTTATTTTTACTTTTTTACAGTTTTTCTCTACTAATTTATTTATCATACATTAATTTCATCAAACGGTAGATTCTCGGTTATCCCAGTAGGGGAAATTACAATTACACTTTACACAGTCCTTTGGCGGCCCATCGACAATATCACCTCCCGTTTTATAATGTTTAAAACTTCGACGACATTCTTGAATATCTGGATGCATTTGCATTGCTATGGGGAAATTTTCCTACGCTTCTTCTACATTTCGTGCGGCGAAAATACATATAAAATCTGCAGGTAGGCATTGTATATTATTTGTCTTCATTAATGCGAGTCGTTTCACTTCACAATATATTCGCATAAATCGTTCAAGAGATGCAGGATCATCTTGCAAGCTGTTTACGGCCCAATTTTTAAGCAGCCTAACATTTTCTCTGTCACACTTTCCTAGAAATGCATGATTTTCGCAATTCACATGTATATCTTGTTATTGTTGTAATTTTGATAATGATGGACAGTCTAATACATCAAAATCGATAACACTATCACCATCTAATATATCTTCCAACGAACGTTTCTTTTCAGAATCTTCAGTAAATTTTACTGGCGTTTTTAAATATATCCTAATATATTGTTTCCTTTATTGATTCAAGTTGTATGCGAATGCACTTCGTAATGCGAGATAGATTCGGCCATTCTTAAAAATATCCTCCATTTTTGAAGATATCGGAACAGAAGCAAATGCAGCATCGACAGTAACAAATGTCGTAATTTATAACTCGCGAAGGCGTAACTTGAGGCCAAAACGCTCCAGTAATAAGTCGTTCTGAATGGTTAACGTCTTGCGAATTCCGCGATGACTGACGGATCCATGAATGTTTACTCTTATAGTAATTACCATCGCTTTGACTATTATAAACATCGCCCATTATGATATAAATTTATGGCTCATTCACACTGGGCGCGAATTCGCGTCGCGCAAGCGAAGGCTCGCGAGAGACGACCAATCAGAGCGACAAAACCGCCGCAAAAAAATTTCGCTTGCGCTACGCGAATTCACCCCTAGTGTGAATGAGCCATTAAGGTGAAGCCGCACCGTAATAGGTTCTCGCCGAAAATTCACCAAGTCTCCGTTTTGATCCACAATACGTATTTAAATATGATCTATTGCTCTTACTGCGATTGGTAAGTAAATGACATGATGAGGAACTTCAGCGATCTTGTATCCTGGTTATACTGTTGGGAAAAATTCATTAATCGTAAGTGCTTTACTGTTATTAATAGAGTTTTACAGAATAATATTAGGATTAGTACTACACGAGCCCGTTCAGACCAATAGTTACTGTTTCATTTATTGCACTTGTTGATGGTCTATTATTTTGTAAATCATTGTTCCGTAAATAGATGTAATAACATAAAACTAACAATTCATTGAGATCTTGTATTACTGAATATCTTCGTACGTAATAATAAATATAATATAATCAATGACGTTTGTAAATAACATGAGAAATCATCTGAGATCTCATATGATAAATCACACGAGATCTCATATCAAAATCTCATCTGATTTCTCGTGTGAAGTCGCGAACGGAAGTATATCGAATTATTGAGGTCCGAAGGGCCGGACCAAGACAATCAAGCGAGCGAAGCGAGCCCGGGGCCCATGGGGTGGAGCCCTTTGCTAAAGTTGGCGGCCGAATTCCGCAGGGGCGAAGCTCCTAGTTTAAATTTCAATTCCTCAATTTGTTCGTTAGTTCTTTAGATATATCCTCATATTTTTTGTTTTAGCTGACTATTCTTGTATCAAGCTCTATAGTCTCCGCAATCCACACACTTCGAAAATTTTTGATCTTGTACGTTCGTTCGTTATCGATTTTTTGTAGCTTCGATAACTCACGAACTATGCAATATATATATTATCCGTGGATGAGGATCCTATGGATAAAATTTAAGTCGATGCGCCCACTCGTCGACTCGCCCACTCGTCGACTCGCCTTTGATCGATGGAGGAGGATGAGGGGATCACCTTTTCGGGATCGACTAACCGCCTGTGCTCAGAGCGTTTGTGATATATTGACGATAATTTAATAAATTATTTATATAGTGAATTATCAATTGATTATGTAGAGAGAGAGATTGATTGATTGATTGATTGTCTTTTATTTTGGCTTGAGGATGATCCTCTTTGGCCAACACATATAAGAAAAATAACATTACATTCATTTACAAGTTAGTGAGTAGTAACATAACAGAATTAACAAACAGGCATATTGTGATTAGTGAGATAATAGATAAATTTAGCTCGCGAATTATAAACCTAGAATAAATTAATACAATAAATTAGGGTACTGTTCGCGTAAGCAAGCGACACTGACGGCGACAAGGCATTCTACCTTACTGACACTATCGGTAACGTTTCTACCGCGCCAATCAGACCCCCCGCGGCGATGAGTCGCCCTACTATAAATTCGCGATCGGTCTTCAAAGTATAGCTCACGTTTCGGCGCGTCCATAGAGTAACTCCGATTTGCACTTATATGCAGTGCCCATAAATCGACAACAAAAAACTCTGCAACCTACGTTTGACTCGTTCTAGTCACCAACGCATAGTGCATTCTGATTTTGTGACAAAGTGGAATAAAATATAGACGGTGCTCTTATACCGCGTTTCAGTTCACATCTATTTTCCGATTCCGATCTCCGCCCAACCAGTCAGTAGCCGACAGCATATTCTACGACACCACCGCGCGCACAGGTATACTGATAATAGCTAAGTAAACTTGTAACCTTATTAACGCGAAGAATATATTCAGAGTTTGGCATTTTACAATTTGGACCGATTTAGTAAATAAGCTTTTAGTTTGTGCTTAAAAACATTTACGCTTGAACTATAGTTTGGATTTCAGATGGTAGTTCATTCCATAGTCGTGATGAAGTGACAATAAACGATCTCGCATATGATTCGAGACGATGTGTCGGTATGCGTAGTAGTAACTGCGAGCTACGTCTTTATGATCTAGATGTAGTTTCACTACGCCACTGATAGTAATCATACAGATTGTGAGGGGTACAAGTAGTAAGGATCTGGTATGTAGCAATGCCAGAGATGTAGAGATGAAACGCCACTCTATGTTACCATCTTTCACATCCGAAGAGTAACTATAGAAATAAAAAGAGAAAAAATCAATCTCTTTCTTACCGTCTCCTTCCTATAACCTCCTTTCCATTCACATAGTCGGACTGTCAAGCAAAAATTGTACACACAATTTACTTACCATCAAAAATTACAAACTTATATATTTATATCGACCGACAAAGAAAAAATCTAAGAAACATTTTCTAACATATCGATTTATCGACAGTTGGAAAAAACCACACTAAATCTTTATGATATGTTCCTTCCATGAAAGTGTTCTGTCAAACATAAGTCCAAGGTTACTCACCGATTTAACCCAAGGTATAATGGTGTTGTTTATAATAATCGGATTTAGCGAATCAAAATTAAGGGTGATCAAATATGCAGCACTGCCTACAATGAGTGATATAGTATTATCTATATTCAACGTAAGATCGCGATCTTACATTCGCTCGATCGTTTGTGCTCGCCCATTGACAAAAACATTTGGCATCCGAAGTTATTTTCGCAACGGTTTCATCAATTTCAGAGACACGACATTTCAGAAAAATCTGAGTATCATCGGCAAATGTTATGTGGTCAGAGTGCTGGAGAACACCAGGCAAATCATTAATAAACATCGTAAACAATAGAGGGCCTAATATTGGGCCTTGAGGCACTCCAGCCCCTACTGGCTGCCACGTAGATGTAGTTTCATCTGCTCCGACTGCAGCTTGCGATCGTCCCAATAAGTAAGATGCAAACCATCGAATTGCAGGGTTCGATAGATTAGCTTCTTTGAGTTTTTTAATAAGTAGCTTATGATTAATCGTATCGAAAGCCCGAC
>JAPYZR010005889.1:0-16538 GCA_030522945.1 Trichopria nigra
ATCGATTTCAATCGTTGAATTAATCTGAAATTACTTTTGCATTTATAAAAAACGATACTTTCCTTAGGTGAGCGGTACACCCCCCGCCTCCCCTATATAATGTATATAATATATTATTTCAGGAATATTGCGACATATATGATAATGAAATATTGAAGCAATATATTGCATCAATATTCTATATATCATAATAATGCAAATTTTCAGCAATACTGCGGCAACATTTTTTCGTGATATATCGCTACTTAATATTGCTGCAATATTTCACTGCGATATACCATAATGCAATATTTCAGCCATATCGCGGCAATATTGTTTCGTTATATATCGCGGCGTAATATTTTTGAAATATTGCAGCAACATATCATTATCGCTGAAATATATTGCAATATTGCTGCAATATTTCCTGCCGTATGGAAAAGAAATTGTAAGCAGCAATACAGTTTTAATCATGCAATAAACAAACAAAAAAGTAAAGAAAGCGTTTTTATACATTATGTATATTTTTACTGAAATTTGGACTTTTGAAAACTTTTGCCTTAAAAAGTGGTTTAAACCTTATTTATAATTGCACATTTATCAATTTACCAATTTATTCTAAAATTGTAGAATATAATCATTTTCTAGAATAAAAACGTTCCGATAATCGATAAAAATAAATATAAATGCCATCTTGAAAATTGATTTTTTTCTTACGTTTCCCTTTCAAATACTACATTTCAAACACTTATATAATTCTACTTCTATTACAGGCATATATTCTATATCGGTTTTATTTGACGGAGGATTTTGATTATGGAATTTTTTCAACATTTTCGCAAAGCGAACGTTAATAAAGTTACGAGGAGAAATAGTAAAATTTAGTTAATCTTCAATATTAATTTTGTTACCTTTTACATGACCTGCACCTTAAAAAAAAATGCCAATCATAACATTGTCTTAATGGGTTTGCAGGAGGTGGGTAATGGTTTGGATGAGATAAATCACTAAAATTTACTCGTTTACAAGAGTGGTTCAATTATCACTCTTTATGGAGTGTAATCTCACTCCAAGAAATTTAGGGAGTATAGTCATTATTGTTACATGATAATACATTTTCTTGTAAAAAATGCCCTACATCAATTATATACGCCATCGTGAAAACCACAAGTTCCAGAAATACGTCCATTTTTATTGTTTTATCATCCGATAATAACTGCGACATATATTTCCGGCAAAATATCGAGATCTCGAAAGCATATCTCTATATAACAAAAGGTATATCCGCGGAAAATGAGCCCGTATACAATATAATTCTGACTAACCAAAGTGGTCATTATTAAATCAGTTTCGCAGCTGATGGCGCCAATGAGCACGCAATCACCTCTCTGTACAGGTCCCGTGACTGTTAACGCTTTAAGTCTTTAAGAGCGTAGGTACACGTGCACTGGTGTAGGTACATGTACCTACTACGTACATACTCATGGACAGGGTGCCAGGTACCTACCTACCTGCATATTAGACTGTGCGCGATCACGAACGTGAGCATTTGCCGGCGAGCGTTCATCGCGTGTGCAAGTTGTTCCTTCCGAGTCGCATCACTCGGCCCTTTTTTGCCGGTCATACCTCTCGCCCTTTTGTCCAGGGCTTTGTTCACAAACAAATACCGAAAAATCACGGCCCCGGGTTGAGAGCGAAAGTCGGGAGAAATTTCGGAACGATTGCGATTCGAAAGTTTCGTGCTAAAAAGTTCCTCGTATATACGTGTCCGCGATGCTCGAAGAAGGGAACCTTTATTGGAATACTTGAGGTAAGGATCGCGTCGGGGCGATAATGCGTTCTTTTCTCCTCACTGCCACGGACACTTTTACGGAAGCAATTTTCGACCGAAAGGTATCGGAGGCTTTGGAATTTCGTCGAGGACGAGATTTGTACATTGCTATACCTTATATGAAACATGTTTGATTATCATTCAAAAAAGTGTTTTGGGAACTGAGGCCCTATAGGTTTAAAGGAGCAATGATTGCATTTCAATAAGATCTGGCATTTTCTTCTAATCATTATCTGAAACGACGATGTGGGTAAAGTTTGAACTCGAGACCAGTGAAACCATCAGGATATAGATTTCTAGTTACACATGGCTGTCCTCGTTTGAATTAACCACACCTGACAGATTAGGTCAGAATCCACAACCGAGCTGACCTGAAAGTGATCTTGATCAGATATACCAACATCGACTTCAGATATACTACAGTGTACGCTTAATGTCATCTCTTCAGATAATGTTCGATGCTGCATTCAGGTCATTTCGAAACTTTTTTCGATTTGTTCAGGCTACCATCATTCTCTTCAAGAGCGTCTGATCCTTTTTCCTCTTCAAGAAAAGATACTTTCGCAGAAATACCACTTCCAAGACATTCCATTTTAATCCTTCCAGCCTATTGTCATAAAGAAGTAATCATGCACCATTCGGATGGATTGGCACAATAAAGTTCTTATACCCTACAGTCGTCGAATTTGCCTACAAGTTCAATTCATATAAAAGCGACCGACAAAATCCCTTTCGTAACCACGATCACTTCTTACGTTGTTAGCACACGGCCAAGCCGTACTTCTTGCCCAGGTGCCTTTACATATCGCTTTCAGAAATCGACCAAAAAGAACCAGACGTTTTTTACATACTTCGTTACAAAGTTACGAGGAAAAGTTTGCCCGTGCCGGGAGATTTGCATAAAACATCATACGCACAATGATTAATACTTTCATTAAATCCTATCCTCGAAAGCGATATCCGCGAAAATAAAATAAAACGTAGCGTTTTATCAAGTCAAAAAGAAAGTACACAGGCGATAAAACGATTACGAGCATCTTGACAACTTATCTGACTTTTACTACTGTCGCCTTACTTCGTTATCTCTCGCATCGGGATTTCGCGGATCTTCGGTAACCTCGTAAACCCAACGAAATTAGAAAATCGAAAAAATAAAACTCGTCCGCCACTTGGCCGACGAGATTCCCGCTAACGAATTTGGTGTGCCGTCCTTTTTTTTTGGATCGTTTACTCGTTATCGACTTCCTTGACAAACTTTACTTAAGAGCTTCGAATTGCGAGTCGCATTCCTCGGTCGAAAATCACGATTATCTTTCAATGAAAGTTCGGGATTTCTCCCGGGAATGTCCACCGCAACACCTTTCGTCAATGCCTTCGCGTTACTGCAGAGGCACGGTTCTTTTTGTAATTGCTATTTGAACACATCAAAATTACGCAAGCACCTTATCACACCTTTCATTCTACTACTGAACTTGAAATAAAATTGAGAAGTAATAAACTTATCTATAATGTTCCCTTTTATCAGGATGAAGTTATCAGCGATCCTGCTCGTGATAATCCAACTAAGGGATAAGCCACTATTCGGTAAGCCCTGTCCAAATCTATTCTGTCCTAATCCATACCATTCCCCAAATCTATAATTTTTCTCTATTCTATATTTTCTGTATAATCCATTGATCCATTTTCCCCACCACATGCCTCTAATTGCGTCGACAAAACTGCGCAAACTGATCGGAGAGGCGAGGAATGTTCTTTTGGCGGGGGTACAGAAATTTGGTAAAATCGTACAGTATAGATTTGGACAAGGCCTATCTTGTCCATCTACCTTAACATGGTAAATAGCTAAATTGTATAAGGAACGTTTTTATTTCTATCAGAAAGTCCTTAAGAAGCAGCAGTCCTTAAATTATACGCGAAAACTCAATTTCATAACCCCAAACCAAGATCAGACTACTTAATCTTACCCAGGTCTAACCGGCGTTCGGCAAGTCTTCATTTGGAATATTTGAGAATTTAGCATTGAACAGAAGGATACACTGCAGTCTATCTTTCTAATTACCCAATTATTAATCAATCCAAAATAAAAAGGTATTTATGTAAAGAGTAGGTCATGCTCTCTCAAATTAGAGCTAGGTGATGAAGATGTGTATGAAGCATTGCACGAAAATGCCGCGGCGTGTACCCATGCTATATCCCCTAGAAATTTCTGTCTGCTTTCAATTTTTATAAATTTTCTCTCATTGCTCAACATTAAAATGAAGATTCACGTTTGTTGTCCCTTAATTCGAATCAGTGAGGAGGTAAGAACGCTATAAATGGCATCAGCCGATGCGACAAATCTCGAATTGCTCTCGTTATGTTATTATCCGCAGCGTCCGTAAGCTCCACGTGTCTGGCGGCTTTGGTGAACGCCGAGGTACTTCCGAGATACTGCCACCACCAGTGTTATCCACCACCACTAGCACCGCCGCCACCACCTCCATTCCGCGATTCGCCAGCCAGTTCAATCTTTACTCGGTTCGGCCACTGTGCCTGCCAGCGTAGCCGCGGCCGGAGTCTCACTCGAGAGTCACTTACTCCCGGAGAAGTGTCGGAGGCAGAGAAAGTGAAGCGCAAGCGCCGTTGAAAGAAGAACAAAACAGTCAGCAGGCGCCTGCCGTCATGAAGACCGGTGACCACGGTCATGATCGTTTTATCTCGAACATCGGCTTCCAAGTTAACAGTGGTCAAATTCCAGACTGCACGAACAATTTCGAGTTATTGTATGAATAATTAGTGAAACTCTCGTTGGGCGAACTGACGAATGTTAAAAATAATATAAGTGACCAATTGCAAATTTGTTTAAACAATTTTTTTTGTCCTTTGATCCTATTGAATTTTCCGACGTATGCCAGGCCATTCATCGTTCCAAGAAACGATTATATGGTGAAACGATTACCTGTGTTGATTGACCGGAGCAGAAAGTTCAGTGTACATGATAGATGAGTTCACTTGAAGAAGTAAAAAGAAAGAGAACTTTACGTAAAATGGCATCGCTCTCATTTTGCCTTCCGCACTAGTTGCGTCCGTACTAACGTAGGAAATCCCTTAAGAATACAGATGCAATTCTGTCTTAGTTGAATTTATTCAAGACGGATGTTCATGCTGATTCTTTCGAAAGAGTCCATTAAGAACTATCCAAATGATAAGGAGCTCGAATGTGCGATCATATTCGCCAATACGAGACCGAAGATTGTCAGACCACCCGATGGTTCGATGTTCCACTGTCAGACCTCGGGAATTTGGGGCGATCTCGTTGTAGCAGACTGGTTCGTATCGTGTTTTACATTGGCCAAGAAATAAGTTAATCACGGAAAATAGTGACCACAGTGACCGCCGGGGTAATCTTACGCGAGTGCCGGTACAACTGGACCAACCTGGTGGAAAGTGGGCGAGATCGAAGAGATCCGAAGATCGCTTACGACAAAGTGCGGACTGCATCTGCTTACGCAGATTTTCTAGAAAAGTAGGTCAGTGTCCTCCTCGTAGACAAGCGGTTTGGAACTCTCGCGGGATCGACAACGCGAGTGATCGCGTGACCACCGTGGAAAATCGGTGATCATTGGAAGGACATCGGTCAGACTAGAGATCGTATGATGAGCCTACGTGGTCAGGACGATACCTAACCATACGCTTATGACTAACGTCAACAGGATCAGGGTGGTCGTCCTCGGCGGCCCCAGGGTCGGCAAATCAGGTTAGTAACCTTGACTCGTACCTTTGACCCTTTGTAGTAGATACACACCATTTATCGCCTACTCTTTGCAATGAATCTCGTGGTAGAATTAGTTATACTCGTTCAAAATGCAACAGACACTGGTTCACTTGATGAGCAACATTCAACTTAATTCTTGGGGTAACACACTTGATAAATTTTATCGATAGAACTAATGTCTACTCTGATTTCCATCTAATTTCAATGGAGATGATGTTTAGAAATCTACTTGAAATACAGGTAAATTCAATTAGAATTCGTCCAAAATCTAGAATGAGTTGTTCCAATATAAGTTCATTAATCTGTGCCGATGGAGATTTTATTTAAAATCGAAAAAGTTCGAACGTCTTTTATTGAATTACCGATTCTTGTCTTTAACCGAGAATCTATAAGGAATCGAAAGTAAACAAACCGTTTTCAAGGTCGCTGTAACATTTGACGTGCATTTTTCAGCCGAGGACGTCGATTTCTTCCCTGGCTTCTGTGAGTGACATCGTTAAAAACGAAGGTCAAGTGGTTGAAAACGTAAAAGGTCAAAGGCGCATAAAAAAATCGATATTTCTATTCGAGGATTTTTCATCCTAGTTTTAGGCTTATAATTTCTATAATTATACGATAAGCATTTCACTTTCACTTTTCGTTCACTTATTTCAGTTGGATTTGATTGCAGTTGACTCTTCGTGAGGTGTCGGAATATTTTCTTCGTGATTTTTCCATTGCGCCAATGAACTTTCAGAATGCTAAAGCGAGGGCGTGATATCAATCTCAATTCAAAACGGAATTGTTTTGAGCTAGAGCTTGAAAGAGTTGGCCTTTGTTTATAAATTCTTTCTGACTGGGAATGATTTTTAAAGAATGTTACACTTCAAATATATGAAGTTTACGGTTGCTGTTCGTTTGTAGTTCGTGCTTTCGGATACTAAAGCCGGTATGTCTAATGGCGATATATTTCGACAACATATTTCGATCAAATACGAAAGTCTTCGATATTAAAGCTGTCAAAACCACCTAAATCCGGATTATTGCCTATTGTCAGATGTGCGTAAATTTATTTCTTTTTCGGGAAATTGTCATTCCTATATGTCATTGTTTCTTATTGAAAAATGTTTTGTCTGAAAAGCGAAGGTACTTTTACAAACTATTCTGTTGTAGTTAAAATTTGACTATTCGAGCAGATTAAACTCGAAAATGATTAAATTTTTAAATCACTAGAACTTTCTTCAAAATCCTGACATTTAATTCATTCATTATTTACCAGTTCGAAAAAGAACCACTTTCATCCGGGTCGTAGTTCTGATGGCACTCCAGCCGTAAACCGATATCCCGATAACCGTCCTGGTCGCCCTTATTATAGCATAGTAGCACACGAGATCTCGCGACTTTTACGGATTCTTCGGCGCGTGTTTCTTTAAGGCACCCTGGGAAGGCATTAAAGGGAGCCACGTGAGAATGAATAACGAACTCCGGGTTCCGAAGTCCGCAGCGTGCCCTTCGATGCTAACGTCTCGATACAACTAGACTGCTACCGCGGTGCTTTCCTTCGGAATCAAAATAAACACATCCTGTTGTATAAATTCAGTAACGTTCAAAACTTTCTGGTCTGTTGCTCGTAAAATTTATTAGTTGAGAACATTGGATAATTCGTTCCGGTCCTCTAATTTAAGAGGACCATCAATAATGTATAATAACAAAATTGTTATAGGCATCCATTTTTTATCTTTGTTACCATATGCGTATTAATCTTGCTATCTATATGATAGATCTGAACACGGGAAAACCGTGATGATATTTGAGCGAACATGATTGGCAGATGAAAGCTTACGCGCTTATGCGTGATACGGCTACGGCTTTTAATGCGTTGACGCATGCAGGGTCAGTGACGGCGGCAAACATGACGTAATTTACAATTCTTAGTGACATTTCTATTCCTGTTCATTCTATATTAGGAAAGGTCAAGCGGCAAGTCCAGATTTAACTTGATGTCTTTATCATTGATAATATGTTGCATCTAACTCATAGTGATGTGAATTATCCATAAAATCGGCAATTGACATGAACTCCAGTAAATACTGGGTTTTATTGAAGGATGACCTAGAGAAAAGGTTTCCGAAAGGATATTCTAGTTTATTTCCAGCATTCCCCGGTAATCAGGTTTTGTCAGATGGGCAAAGTGGAAATGTACATTTTAAATGTTAATTGACGCGACTTGTCCATATCTGGTAAGTTTGCCTTTCCCAAATAGCACAGGTAAGTTCATTGCGTGGATGCAATGGTCGTAAATACAAATCGGTTACAAAAACTGGACGTACATTAATAATGGTCCAATGGACGAATCATGGATGTCCAATGGTCATGCGGTGCTAATTCGGGTCTAATCTAAATATTTGTACTACATTATAGGGTACATATTGTTATCACTGGAAGAATGCCAAACTATCTTGAATTTTTCTATCAATTGCGATCATTCGAATCGTTAAAAAATTATAGAATCGACGCAAGGCACGTTTCGAGACGCTAGGCTTGATTATCCGGTCCTGTCAACAAATTATCGTCTCCAAGTGTCAGACGACCCATAATGTACCTGTATCGATTGCTAAACTGTTTTCTCGCTTAACGGTGAAGCTTTTAACTTTCATGTCGATAGCATTTCGAGCATTCGTTTCGTTTTCATTCCCGGGAGGTTCCCCGGCGCGACCGTTTTGACTGCACTGGAAAGTGAAAGGGTCAATTAAGCCTGTTTTACAAAGCACTCGATTTTATACAAAGCGAAATAAGGCCTGGTCTTAGAAAGTCCTTTCGGCTTGCGCCGATCGCGTTTCACGAAATACGTCGATCGTAGCCGAGATGCGGGGAAGTTGCACACGGACTCGGAGTTCACGCATTCGTATTACGGATTCCCTTTTATCGAGATCTGCCGCTTATGGGCAGGTTAATTCTCCGGCCTCGTTAAGAGGATGCCCGATGCAGAGATTTCTTGGCGCAAGCTCCCCTATAGTGACCTTCGGCGCGACGCTAATTCACCTCGCGCGTTATTCTCGTCACTCGATTCGAAAATCGGGAAAAAGCTATTGTTAGTATTTTAGGTTAGGTTTGATTTATACGTATTCATTTACGGCAATCCTTTTAATCGTTTTAGTTTATGTTGGATCTTCGTAATTTATTAGGATCCACTTTCTTTTTTTCTTTTATAGCATTCGACACTTGTAACTATTTATTATTCATTTACTGCCATATTATAGATGTACGCAGGATAAGGTCGTATTGAGAAATAATTGGTTTTAATCCATTCTTTATTCAATTTCGGAATAAAGTGGCGTTTTCTAATTCAAAAAGTCCATAACTTAGTTAGACGTATATATGTTTAATTACATTATCTCTTGTAAAAGTTTTATTAGGTTAGGTTTATGGGATATCATCGGCACATGCCCAAAATGTAGAATGAAAATGTATTGGGTTTCGTCATATTTGAATCCTTATATTTGGTATACTTTGAACTCTCAAAAAAATTATTTATTTAAAATATGAATGCATTCAATCCAATTGTATAAATAAAAAAATACTTTAAGCCTAATATTACGCGCAAATCCATAAATACAAAAAAAATAAACTGAAAATTCATAAATTAGAAAATATACTTTTCAATCATTGTGAAAATCTTTGAATTAAAAAATGAGGCATTCTTGATATTTAAAACTGTGGGCAATACATTCGAATGCATAGCAATGCATTAAAATGAATTAAATTCTAAATCCATTTAAATCCATTTTCGATTACTCAGTGCATAATTTCACTGTATATAAAAACAACCCAACAAATAAGAACTTGTAAAATCGAATTTAATATTTAAATTTTATTATATTTATATATTAAATTCGTTTTTATATATTTTATATATTCGTTTTTATATATAAATTCGTTGTTGCAACAATAATAAATTTCAATCTCTTAAAATTAATATTAAACATTTGTACCGCAACAGCCCCGTACATCCCCTTAAGATGTTTATTATAACGAGAAATCAAAATGTTATTAAAACTGAATACATTTGTTCAAAATTGAAAGTTCAGAGTTTCCATCGAAGAAAAATCGACTTTTTCAATCTGCATCAACTATTAATTTTTGTCATTTACTTACAATATTAAGAAAAAAGCAAAGCTTCAAAACTCCTCGTAAAGTAGGAATCCATAGGAGCCTGTTTCGTCGTAAATACACAAACCAGTCGCGTAGCCTATGACCTAACTTAACGTAACCTAAATTTTAATTTTATACTAGGATTATGTGCGAGTTTGTCAGCTCCCTTTTAGTCGATAATATAATGTTTTTAATTGTATTATTTTTTGAGCAAACAGAAATTTTCAAATATATTCCCCTAGGCACGAACAGAATTAATGTTATCTCATTTTCACTCATTGCTATCAATCTATTTTCCTTTCATTACATAAGTGATTCGTCAATGACTTTTAATTAATTCAGAAATTTAATTTTACATAAACGCTTTCTTGTTTGAAGATATAGACGCAGTACTTCGAGTAAAAAACTTAATGCTTCATTATAAATATCGTTCATTCCAAAAAGTATATTACTTATAAATTCAGTCAAGAATTGCGACTGAAATCTTGAATTATATACATTGGCGATTCTAAGATGCAATCATTTTAACCCATTAAGTCCTGAATGGACAAATTTTCACTAAAGTTTTCAGCGCTTATATTTTATGTGAAAATGGATTATAAAAAATATATGAATAAGCGTATATGTCGAAACATGATTTTCTGCAAAAAAAACGTGGTTTTCAAAAATGAAAAATTTTTCATTGATCTTTTTTTCTAATTTTATGTTCACGGGATGTTACAAAATCAAAATCCAAGGGCAGTGTTAAAAGTTTCCGTTAATTTGTTGAGATATGAACAAGCAAATTCTAGGCATATATTGTTATGACCTTTATTCTTCACGATGCAATGTATGGCAAGAAATTCTTCACAAAATTAAAAATGAAAGTTTTCTCTGCATACCGAACACAGTTACAAAAGGAGTGGTTTTTTAAAATTACATTTTAACGTTGCGAATTCCAGCTATTATAGAGCCGCGTGCATCGGATTTAAGAATCAGATAAAGGGAGTCTGAGTCAGTATAAAATTATAATGTCATTTCAATCGCGGCGACTCCGCAATTACATAGTAGCGCAAACTTAATCAAGATGTAGTCATTGAAGATACTGCCGAGGACAAAGAAATTCTTCAGTGTCACGTTCACCGGACGAAAACGTTTCCCCGAAGGCAAACTATACAATAAACGCGAATAAGAAAGTCAATTGTTTGTTTTCTTAATCGCGCATCGGAATGCATAAATAAAGAATCGCGCTCCCAGAGTCGAATCGAGCAGAACGCGATGATGCTGTGACGTAACTCGGTTATAATTATCGTTGTGAATTACTTGGAAAAGCGACTTACGTTTTCGATGCTTGCGCAATCCCTGCCGGCATTGTGCAGCGATCTTGAGGATCGATCGATGGACGATTTAGTCTTGGTCGGGGCCAGAAGACCTTAGATTCTGGACGCCTCGGTAGCTCCGAACAGTCGCTGATGGGTTTCTTCAAACGATTTGTACCGGTCGTCATTGCCAAGGGCCATTTGTCTGCGTTAAAACTTATTGATGCGATTATTGAAGACGTACACGTCTACCCCTCGTAAATTCATTGATAATGGTGACTGCCTAATATCTGCTAAGACGCAGTAACCCGAGGCTCGGCGTGTAACATTAATTGCTACTTTATACATTGCGCAATCTTTCACTCGTTATAGGATTCATCAATTTGACGGGCAAAGTAATTTTTGATTTTTTTCTCAGTTTAAGGATTCTGATAAAACGATGATGAAGTGGAGACCTAATTGCACTGAAAAAAAGTATATTAATTGTTATAGGCCAAGCCGACTTTAGTTGACACAACTATTCACATGATTGACGCAATCATTTTTTTCCGTGTGTCAATAAGATATTTCAAATTTTCCATTCTGACGAATCCTTGACAATTTCAAATTTCAATGTTGTCTAATATTAAATATCGCGCTTGACTTATATGATAAACTGTTTCATTGTGGACTACCGCTTATCATTGTTCGTTACTATACATGTGCCAGACTTCGACAGTTAATCGATCGCAATAGATTTTAACGAAGGGAGGTTTAGAAAATATCTGCTTTCATTCGACATTGCTATATCAGGTAAAATACGTTGGAAAATCTTGGGCATTGCATGATATACCATGTGGCTGCTTATTTTTACGATTTCAACATGATCTGAACAAACCGAAGAGATTATTCTGAAAGCCATCTTGCATATTTTTCTTATCGCGATGAAAATTACCGTATGTTCGTTGCATAGCGGCTTGTTTTAGTAAAATTGGGATTACTATAGGAATCTAATCAGATTCAACAGAGAATGTTGGAACCAATTATATGCCTATTGCAAGTTTATAGGAATAGGACTTTTGGGATTAAGTTGGACCCCTGTCGAACGTTTCAATATACCCATTGAATACCTCGTAGAGTCATATTGATAAACTTTTATATTGAATATGGAATTGACGGGTTTTATATATGTATAATGTATTCACAAATGTTACATGGAAAAAAGAATAATTGAGGCAACTGTACAAGGATGTTAAAACAGATTTATAAAAAGAAATATATACATACTCTCTATGTATTCTTAATGGATCTATAACTGGAAAGCATAAAATTCAGCTTCATCCAAATCCATCCTAGCATTCCTCGTTATCGTTCATCAACACTCAATGTTTCTCTAATCGCTCCTGCAATTTTCATTTAAATTGTTTAAAATAAAACTTTTTTCATTTTGAAAACATACGGATTATGGATGTCCTTCTAACTGTTGATATTTATCATCTATATATTTTTTACTACAATTCTGGTCATTTTTCTCCTAAATTTGAGTTGAGGGGCGAGTGGTCGTGGTTGGGCTATGGTTTACACTTTTGCTCATAACTTGCTCACAATCATCGTATAAATTTGTTTTCTGTTCACATTTGAGCACTCGATTACGTAACACATTTATACTGAAAAGTCCTAAACCACGACGATCCTATTTATTGAACAAATCGTGTTGACCAGAATTAGAAAATTATGAATAAAACGCTTTAGTTATTAAGATGAACAGAAATGTTTTTTATTATAACTTCCGCGTGTGATAATATTACAATAAAACAATACATGATTCACAATATGACTGCACTCAAGTAAAGTCACAGATAAATTATCAATGAGACTTAAGTTTTAAACAATATTACAATGCTCGGAAAAATACAGTTTGTCAACATTGTCTAAATTCTTATTTTCAATTGGAAATTTCTTAATCCTTTTTACGACGGCTTCAGGAATGTAAAGAAAATAACCGCCTATCTTTACCATCATCATACGGTATCGGATTATCCTTATCAGTGACTTTAAAGAGTAACTGATATTCACCGTCAGTATTTACAACCGTCAGATCTGTGCGAAACACTTAGGTCAAGGTAACGCTGATCATAAAGTATTCTAATAAGCGTAATATTGACCTCGTTGTTCAGACTGGTTCCATGTCAGGGAATACTTGCATTCTTGTCAAAGATTACGATTAACAATGACTTATTCAAATAATCATCAAAATTTCGAATGAATAATTCATTATCAATAGCACGATTAATTAAAATTTATAAATTTTGAAGTCATTTATTAATATTTTCAACTAATCTTTAATGAATACATTTGGTATTTGTACACCTGATAATAGATATACTAAAGTGAAAACTTAACAATGTGTGTTAACAAAATATTGCAATCTTCAATTATTTACCCAATTAACC
The DNA here is from genome assembly GCA_030522945.1 of Trichopria nigra. Lineage (NCBI taxonomy): Eukaryota > Metazoa > Arthropoda > Insecta > Hymenoptera > Diapriidae > Trichopria > Trichopria nigra. The sequence goes on from JAPYZR010005889.1 coordinate 13,426, forward strand.
AAAGAACGATGCAAGTCTCGTGGGACGTCAGATCAAGGCTTTATCTCGTTGTTCGCGTTCTTTTATTAATGCCGTATATCAAACAAATTCGTCGCTAATCAAGCGAGTTAAATAGAATTTGTTGCAATTTTTGATGTAGAAAGTAATGATTCGCACTTGTTATTATGTGGTATTTTTAGAATATTTTCTTTTAACTGTAAAAAAGTTAAAATTGTGTTTAACTGAAGATGTAATTGCACAGACCCTTGGAACGTGAACATAACCTAAAAATTTAGAGTATTTTAAGTACATCAGGATTTGATAAAAAATTGTTTAAAACTTTACAACTGCTTTTAAAATTTTAATTGTAAAATAAAAAAATAATACCTTGTTAGCAGTCTTCAAACTATAAAGGAAATATTTACGTTACGGTCCCGGTGCGGACCCTCTTCAGAAAAATTTATAAATAATCTATAAGTATATATATATTAGGATTTGAAAATATAATATTTCCTATTGTGTAAATGCATGCAATAACAGCTTAGTACGTACTCGACGATAATATCAATTAGAAATAAATTCTGTAAATGGATTACACGTATTGCATAACCTAAAAACTATTCAATCAAATAATGAAAATGGAATATTATTGATTTCGTAACAAAATTACATTTTGCTTAAACGGCAAAGAAATTCAATTGGAAGTGTGAAATTACTCAAATGAATTTACTTAAAGGAAATTTTATCAGAAATAGCTTTTTACGCAATTAAATATTATTTAACCTCAAAAACTTTTTTCCTTGTACGTCTTCGCTCGGCTAAACGGCGATTCGTAATGCCGGATGCTGTAAGACTGCAACTGAATATGAATATGATGATGAGTGACTATCGATTCTGCTGCTTCCCTCTTTTCAAGCTTTTACATAATGAACTTTCGTTTAACCATTGCCCATTTTTTATACGCCGTGGAATTCGTTTAATTTCGCATTCTTTTGTTACGACGTATCCTCGTCGTAATCAGTCACAGCTTCAAATTTTATAAGACACGCTACTTTTCACTGTCGAATCGTAAGACGAAATGTCATTTTGATGGTGATTTGTATGAAATTTGAAAAAACAATATTTTTTTTTTTTTAATCTATGTAATATTCAATTAAATTATTTAAAATAAATACTTGAATGATGAAGTGTCATGGAATATAATTAGAAAGTTGAATGTTATTTATTAATTATTTAAATTAAAATTGGGTGTAATTGCAATTAACAATTCTTTAATATCAAATTAACAAAGATATATGAAGTAAATGCAAAGGTCGAATTATTTATATACTAAACAATATTTACACGTTATTAATTGGATAATTTTTTCATTAATTAATTATTAACCAAACGATTAATAGTAATTATTCGGAATGTAAGATTCATTTAGCAATCATTATATTAAAGTAAGAACTCATAAATTGAAATAATGGTTAAGACAAAATCACTTAATTAACCAAAATGTCCAATTATTTGATATATTTATTGATGTCCAATCTGTTAATGAATAATTATCTAATTAACAATTATTTTCACATATGAATGTATTATTTATGAATGTATTTTTATAGCCAGTCCATTATAAAGAAAGTAATCATTCACCTCTGCAATCGTAACATAGTTTTTTAATAATTAATTGGAAGAAATGCTGGGAAAATCTTACGAGATTTTTGTGGCTCGTAATCGCATATGTCGAGCACATTTTTGTCCAATTTACTCGACAAGGGGAATCATAAGAAAGCAGTCATTACGAACACGATCGAGCCGTAAAAGAAGAATTTAAAGCCAGTGATCATCCCGACGCGACTTCTGATCAACTTTATACATATATATATATATATATATATATATATATATACATACTTGTTCTTATATATACTTTGTTACTCACTCGTCTTCTTCTTTTCCCATTTCGACGTCTTTTCACGATAGACTTTCACCTCAAGTAATTTATATGAAATTACAATTATCTCAATTATATGCGGTTGTAAATACTGGAATTATTATTTAATTAAGTTTGTTTACTTCGGCAGTGATGACCAATTGCGAATAACGAAACTGCGGCTTATCCTTGTTTCGTTGCCCTTTAGTGCCGATAATGTTGTGACATATGTGTTATGTTATAAATTGATTAAATTCAATAATGCAGTAAAAAGTTAATTAAAATATCCCGTATCAATTCGCCGGAATGCCTATACTTATATTGGTTGTACTTTCGTATTTAATTTATAAATTGAAAACAAAAATTAGCGGGTTTGTATATACTTTTTATTACTTTAAAGTCATTTTCTGCTTTTATTTTTTACATATTTTCGACTGGCGAAATATTTACATTCTTTCATACAATATAGATAAATATAGAAATTATTCATATGCGAGTTTTTCTAAAGTCGCCCATGGACGAAAAATGGACGCGCATTGGACGTTCAGTCGTGAAGGGAAATTGGATATTTAGATTTTAAAAATAAATCACTTTATTAAATTGGAATAAATACATAAATATTTTTTCGTTCATTGTCGTTTTAAATTGCGATTCGCACGGATTGTTGATTTAAATACAAACAACCAACGCATTCCGCGCATTCTCGTTCACGCGTTCAATAACTGCTGTGTTTCTATTTGAAGTCGACGGATATTCGAAGGAACTTTTATAAAAAATAATAGCGAGATATAATATACTGATGTAATAAATTAAATTCCGGAAAAACCGAAGACAATTTATTAAAAGCGCTACGATCATTATTGAGAATTCGTCAACAAACGAAAACAACAAAATCCTTTGATGAAGTGGTTCTCTTGGCGTATTTTAATCAAATGTCCGAGGACTGCATACTCTGCATCTTTATAAAACAAATACAAATTTATTTACAACTATCAGATGCCGAACAATAATAACAGACCATATACACAGAAAAAACGATAATCTAATAATTAGAATAACATATTCTTTAAAAATATTCTTAATAATATTCTTAAAATATTCTAAAATTAAGAATATGATATTCTTACATTGATATTCTTAACAATATTCTTAAGCAAATCAATAAAATTCTAACTTTAAGAATATATTCTAAAAGTAAGAAATAGTATTTTTC
>JAPYZR010005890.1:0-14769 GCA_030522945.1 Trichopria nigra
TTTGGAGAGAGATCAGAATTGTCGGATTAGATCGGTTTAAGTAGGTGACAGATTTCGGATTGCCCAATCGGATTGAATCAGAAACTTTCACCAGGGTAACCTTTAAACCTCACACAAACTCATCGTACCTCCAACAATTCACGCTGTACGAGAAAGTCTTCAGACACCGAAAGTGCTGCTAAAATTCGAGCCCCTAATTAAGCCCGTAATAAATGTTTACACGGATTCGCATGAGCGAATGCAATTTCGTACTGGGATCGGAAAATCCTTTTATTTAGCGACGTTGGATTGCACCTTCGTTTGAACGCTCCTCGTTCCGCCCGTAACAAAGGGCCAAATACACGGGAATTTCGGATTGCGATTGAAACCGGTTATTTTCCAGGCCTCTGACGAGAATGAAGCGGCGGGGGTGGAGGGGGAGGGGGGGGGGGCGTCCTCATCGTTATTTTCTGACGTACGGCGTAAATTCTTGCCGCCTCGGAAGTTCCGTCAAGAATTCGAAACATTTGATCGGTGTCTTCGCTGTTCGCCAAGAGAAAAGGTTGATGGGGAGAGTAAGGTTGAAAATTCGATATATTCGTATGCCGGATACGTCGTATGCTTCGCAATGGTATTCGCGCAACAATGCTAGTCGCACGTAACCGCAGATTGATTGCGAGAGCCGTCGAACGGAACCCGACCACGATATTAAAAGGAATTTATAAACTGTGATTGCCAATCATTCATGTGCACTTTTCGAGACCAAAGCTGAAAATTGCGCTAAGGTTTCGATTCGATTTCGAGATACCAATATATAATCGAAATATTTCGATTTCGAACGTCTCTGCGGCAAATAAATTAAAAAAATAGCATTCGCAAATATGAGGTAAACATTCCGAAAAATATGATAAGAAAATCGTTGAATGATTTAAAGTTTGTCTTTAACAATTAAAATTATGATTTTGATGGAAAGAGATGTGTAGTACAGGCGAATGTTAAGTCCACCTTGACAAGATTGAAATTTTGAATATCGTACATTAAAACCAGCTGCGTAATACTGATAAAAGTGATCTTTAAAAAAAATCTACTTGTCTGACTTACAGTACTTGTAACTACTTGTCGGTTTTCTGTATATTCAGTAGTAAAAGGCAACATCAGACTTGGTATTTAAAATACAGAATTCTTTTTCAATCTTTCTATTCTATAAACGTCGTATATATTAAAACGTTGAAAATGTTGTAATTAATATTAAAAACAAAGTGCATTTCTAATCGTGTTAATAAAGTTTCAAGCCGTTGACGACTCAACCCCAGCACTGCGCTTAAACGCCCATTAAAAAGCAGTACTGATTGCGTTGGACAAAATGCACGGAAAATCGCCGTCTTTATTTATTCATAAAGCGGTGGTCATAACTACGTGATGGATCATTACGGCCACGACTGTTAACGCGATCGCCTCCAACCCGGTGGGTCGTTAGCCCCGCGGCCAAGGATAAGTCATTATTTCCTTTTTTTTTATCGTTTCGTGAATGTTGGCGGCAATCCATGCGCCGTCTTAGAGGGATACAAAGGGCGACCTTTCCTTTACCTCGCGAGATTACGAGGGGATAATGACGAGAGCCGCACGATCGATCGCTGATAATAGAGCAGATAGAGCGATAAGCCTCTTCGTCATTTACGTTGGATTACCTCCCGGTGCAAATCATGCCGACTTGTTCGTCGAAAGGGTCACAAGTTTCGATTAAAAACAAAAAACAAAAAATAGCAGCCGTAATAATGGACTTTTAAGAAAATATGCGGCGGACTGTCATGGGTATGCCCTAATTGAAATTATTTCAATTTCGTTTTAACGGGAACGCGTGCCTGCAATCGAGCTGTGGTCTCGTACAATTCGTGAATTCTGGGCTTTTATTGGGAATTTTGAATGAGCCATAAATGCGAGTATATTTGCTCGCACTCGTGTATAACGGCCATTCGGTTCATTTGAACGGGAGACATTACAAATCATATTTTCTACTCTCGATAGTTATTCATAATGTCTTCCATTTTTCTAGTAACATTGATATTTTTTAATTTTCCATAATATGATAAATTCTACTGTTTGTAAATACACCGAAAATGTTTTAAAAATCAGTGAAATTTATTTTCATTATAATCTACGAAAACTATCAATTACTAATTTAAACCTATAATCCAGTCAGTATCTGGATTACTTATTCACTTGAATTGTTTACATTTTCCAAATTCTTAATACATTAAAGTACCGTAGAGGGTTACGGTTATAAGCCTCCAACCAAATTTTTGTTTTCTTTTAGACTGATGCGTTAAGATCCCCTTGTAATAAGTTTCAATCGATTCTAACCAATTATTAGAAATTCGACCGCCATATTGGGTCCGCCATTTTGAATCGTTGAAAATCGAGTTAATTTTTTTCATCAATTTTCTTGCACAAAGTGATACTTTATCTCACATTCTTATATTGAGCGTGATGTGAAAATAAAAGTTTCGCTCACTCTTACGATCACTCGTTGTGTCCAAAAATCCTACTTTACTCACTACATTTTTTTTAAGTACCATTTTACCCACAATGTGATATTTAAATGTAGTTATACATTTTTGAAAATTTATTTCAATTTTTACGATGTTATCACATTTTTATCTTTTTTGTAATTTGACCAATTTTTATTTTTTTCGGAATCATTTCGTCTCTTTGTTTTTTTCAACATCAAGTATTTTTTCTTTTAAATTCTTCTTCTCCGTTTGCAAGTTTTAATGACTTTCATTTTTATCATTTTTGTCAACTTCGCATCGTCATTACCTGCTGTTGGTAAGCTTGATTATTTTTGCACATTTAGGTCCTTCAGTTTATCATACGGATTATAATTAATTAATACGGACGTGTGCAATGGATTTGGGAAAAGTGCAAAGAACCCACCTTCTGTAAAATCTCTCTTCCAATTCAGTCTCCTACATGTGATGATCGGCCAGATAATGTAGGCTCGATCCTAATCGGCCAATCGGTGTGCTCACCTCTATAGCATTGGATTCGTTATAATTGTTAATCTTGGTGGTGCGTATTATCCATTGGAGCGTAAATAGAAGAAAGAAAAAAAAACAACCCAAATCCAAGGCGAATGATCGACGAGTTGAACGTATAAATCTCGGTCGAGATTTGATCATCAATTAAGGTCAGTCATCGAATCCAACTGTTCGAGTTTAAACGGCCTGACGTCGCATCAAGCCCGTTTAAATCGACCTCGATGCATCGGCAATCCGCAAACCGCGGTCGGTCGAGCCTACTAATAATTTAGTTGATAGTCGAACCAAATAATTAGGAGAATAGAAAAGGAGCAAAGTCTCTATACAAAGACTCAACTCGACGCAGCATATTACAACATCAAAAAATCGGTAAACAATCAAAACAAATATAATTGATAACTGTTATATAAATATAAATTAATTCACCAGGGAATGACCAAAAAATAAATATTTACTTGAATTACAAAACGATGTTTTTCAATTAAGTAAGCTTCATTAAAATGAAGGAAACACTTTCTTAATTCAAATAATATATTTACTCGCTACTATTCAAATAAATATTTAAGAAAAAGAAAAATTTCAAAAATTAATATAATTTAATTATTAAAAGTCTACAACCTCATTTCGTTCGTCTGTATTGTCGTTATACATACATATATATATATATATATCCTATCAGCAGAAACACTGCCAAAGGATATTTTTCAATTTGCGCTTTCTCTTACTCCGTTCAACTTGATGCACTTGCGGATGTTGGCGGCATCTCCTTTCTTATCGCGGTGGGAGAATAACAAACTCGTCGAATTTACAAGCCCGTTACTTATACAACTCGGAAGCTTTCGATCTACATATTTATAACGAATGCCGGCTTACGATCGGCCGTAAATTCTTTTTTACATTCGCCTGGCATACCCTACACCGAAGAGGTCAAAACCTTTGAAGCAAATTTCGAATACGCACACAAAGAGAGCGTGCCAGATGCTGCGAAATGGCTTCATAACGATAGCTTTTAAGCCAACTTTGTGTGCAATGGGGCGCTTGTATTCCATGGGGCACGGGGGGGGGGGGGGGGGGGGGGGGGGGGGCAGAGGGGATGCGAGTATCTCCGAAGCATAAATTCATTTCTTCCCTCGGCAATCTTATCTCCAGTCGCCGTCTGCGGTGTCCTTGGGTTCTGTTCTTTTTAGCTCGACAAGCCATTAGCTGCGCGGCTCGATCGAAGGCCGAAGTGCCGATGAAAATGCCGCGTCTTTATTGTACCCCGATATTCCCAACGAGCGCCTTTCCTAATGTCGCAAGTTAAAAAGAAAAAAAAAAGAAAAAGAAAAAAGGTTCAAAACCTTTCATATTCTTTGGTGTTTCAGTGGAAGAAAAAAGTCTTCGCTCCATTAATGATTTTATTTTTTATCAACTTTTCAATTCGTGATGTTTTTCTCGTGAGCTTTTCATTGTGAAAAAACAAAAGAAACACGTGTAGTACATTTTATTACAAATATATAGTTGTAATTTTTTTTTTTTTTTTTTTTTTTTTTTTTTTTTTTTTTTTTTTTTTTTTTTTTTTTTTTTTTTTTTTTTTTTTTTTTTAATTATTTTTTTTTTTTTTTTAAATATCACTGTATTCTTATAATATTTGAAAGTTGGAGGAATTGTCATACTTTTTACGTCGTCATTATCTTTTCTTTGATTGTTTAATTTCGAAAATTCGAAAATCTTATTTGCACTCGTTTTCCTCGAAATAGATCAATAAAATAGACCATTTGAAAATTATCTCTTGACAACGTACCTTCAGACACGAGAATTCAAAGATAATGAATAATTATTAATTCATTTTTTTGTTATTAAAATGTTCTGGCAATATTCTCTAATAGTATCCGAACTGTAATAGTCAAATTTAAAGTATATCATCTAAAAAAGAAACAATGAATAATTTCAAAATTGAAGAAAAATTCGAAAATTTGTATTTCGTGACAGATACTTAATCAATTTTGGCGTTTGATTAAAGGTATAATCTGGGAAAAAATGAATCAGATATAATCTGAATAATATATGATTATATCTGGATCGTATATATGTTCCAGATATAACGATATATAATTATATACGGATTTTGTCCTGATATAAGAATATATGGTCATATATCGTTATAGCTCAATTATATATGACTATATATGTGAAACATACATGATCTAGGTATAATCATATATGATCTAGGTATAATCATATACGATCCAGATAAGAAACTGTTGGCAATGTTATGCATGACAAATTAACGTATATCGGCCATTAAAATCACTGTTCTCTCTTCAAATATGCATGCTTTTCCGTGAATCGATTCGTGAACATTATCAAAATGCACTTGAAAAATCAACAAGTAAATGAATAACGGCATTTAAATTATACCAACGCTACCTTTGTGCAATAGCAAGATTATGTAAAATATTCTTTTCAAGCTTTTTTGGATCATTATCAATTTTCAATGATTCAATCAAAATTATCGAGTGATTTTCACTCATACTATTGATATCAATAATATTGAACGATAATAATATAAATTTTAAGTGTAACGTTTTACGTCCAAAAAATGGTTCGTGTAATATGTATAACGGAATATTTCATAATAATGAGATATTTGCGAATGCATAATTTTCGGTTTAAAATAAATGCCGAAATTTTAAAACAGAATTATATATAGATTCTGCCGGATGCCTTCAATTGCAACGAAACATTTGTATGCAAATCCAAAGACCTGGATATTGAAAACTTGGTATAACAGTCTGAAAACAATTTCGGATAAATTGCCGGTAGTGTGCGTCGGTATGTAGCCGGATGAAGCTTACAATTTTAACATGCTTTTAAATACCCCCCCCCCCCTCCTCTTAATTAACCTACATTAATAATGTAATGAATATATTACTGTAAAAATGCCGCAAGCAACGAATATTTGATTGTAAAAATGTTAACAAATACCACAATCTCGTGATTAACGACACTTCGTCAATTATGCTTTGAAATTGAATTATACATCAAACTATGCCGTTATTTTAAAACATGACTCCGAATAATAATATTCTTCAGTTTTAACGAAATTTTTATATTAAATAATTTACCTTAATTATTTTAATTTCCCTTTGTAAAATCTAAAATTTATTAAATATATGGCGAGAATTATTAATTCTTCAAATATCTGGCGTGTAATGTAATTTCCCGAAATAATAATATTCAAAAAATACAATTTTCCGAACATAAATATATATTCTATTATATTATTTATTTTATTTATTTATTTATTTATTTATTATGTCGATATAGTTTGAGTTTTTCTTTTTCATTTTTTCATTTATTCATTTTTTATTTATTTTTTTTTTTCGGGGAACTTTTGACAAATTTTCAAAACACATTCGATACGTTTTGTTCTAATTTCGATGGTTTTTAAAATATTTGTTATGTTTTATTAATGTTCTTTATGTGTCTATAAAGAACGTACAATTTAGTACATATGCATGTAATAGTATATTGTGCACTAAGGGGTAGTAGTGGGACATTTCGTAACGACTATGACGGTGTGACACGAGGCATCGGGCATTCGATACGAACCCGAGTGTCTCAACATCATAAAAGTTGCGAAATGTCCCTCTACTCCGTGGCATATAGGATTTCTTATAAAACACACGAGAGTACGATAATGGTACGTAATTGTTCATTCCTCTCTCCCTATGTATATAATATATGGATTGTGGAGGGGAGAGCATCGAAACAAATGTATGATACATATACATATATGTATCTGATGTTTAAGGGTGTTCTCCTGGAATGTGCGATAATGTAATCGCATTTGGCGCTGTAGTATCGATATAAAATGTGCATGTACATTGTATATATTATACATATATAATATACATATCTGATTAAACGTATTATTTCCCGCTGACGTCGCAAGATATTAATAACGTCAAACGCCTGCCCTTTTTTCGAGGTATGTATATGGTCCATTTAACTTAAAAACTATATTGTTACACCATTAAAAATACTTTATGTTAAACATGTCAATGATAAAGTCAAAATTATACTTATTTTTAAAAATATTAAAAATATAGTTGGATAAATATTTTGTCCATACAGTCAAACATTAAGTGCTACTTAAAAATGACTGGCGCGCAGTAAAATTATTAAAAAAATAATAATAATAATAATAACAAGCATTTACACCGAGAATAGCCTCTTCGTTTAAAATAATTACTCTTTATCGATGTAAATTTTAAAGGAAAACACAAACTTCTAAAAAAAGAAAAAACGATTATTATTATGCTAGAAAAAAGGGGATATACAGTTTTATGAATTTCATGATAAAATCTGAAGAGTCGCACATCCTCGTATTTTTAAAAGTTTATTTAATAGAACAGCTATTAATTTTTCACGACATTCAAGAAGGAACTTGGTTTTTTAGATAAAAAAAAAATGTGTACAAGGAAAGTGAATGTACATTTTTTTGTTTCATTTTAAAAAGAATGACAAAAATTATTCCATTTTACTATAGGAGAACCCGGACGAAACCAAACAGCAGAAAAAATGTCAACGAATGGAAGAAAGCAAGGATCAACCATCAATCTTGTTGCTGCTTTATTTCCTTCGAATGCCTATATAATGAAATATTTCCATTACGACCTGCGAGGGTATTTCACCGTCGCAAAACGAAATGAAAGAATGGCCTGGCGTGCGCTTACCTCGAAACTTTTTAATCCATTTTAACTTGAGCGCAATTCGTAAACTTCCGACCCGAAAAAGATGTCCTCGTGTATCGTTCCACGCCCGCTAAACTATTTCGACGAAATCCAATCTTAAAACTATGCTGCGCGCCCCCTTATAGCACGTGCGATCCCCGGAAGCTGTTGTCGGCGTTTTCACGTTTTCCGAGTTAAGGAAAGTTCTTCCGCTCGTTTTTATCGTTTCGCTTTTACGAGGTACTTGGAGCTTTTTCAGCCTCTGCGCCTTTCGAGTGTCCGCTCGAACCGAGTGAAATTTAATCTGTTATTCAGTTGGCAGTATCATGCTCGTTGCGCATACATTGTTGAAAAAAGGAAGCTTTAAAACTGTTACACGCGGCTTAAGATCGAACAAGGCGTATGTATAAGCATATCCACAAGTGTGCCCTTATCTCGCGAGACTTAAATTGGTTTAGGACTTTGAGTGAAACTTTTTCACATACAAATACACACACATATATATGATAAGTGCAGAAAACCATTGTTATAAAATGCACCAATAAGTAAATGTATCGAAAATATCTGCTCAGAATTTAATGGTCATTCAATGATAATAACAATGATAATAACAATAATAAAAATAATGATAATAATAATAATAATGAAATAAAGAAAGCTGGATGCATTCGAATGTGCATGTAGTGGACTGAATTTCAGTTCACATAACGTCCAGATCGGAAGTTTTAATGGGTACGATGTCTCGAGAATGGCCAGCTTTCGAGATACGGGAGGCGAAGTTCGACACTGATATGTATCGAAGTAGTTAAACGTATCGTTAAAGCAACGAGTTGTTTAACATTGTTATCAGGATGTATTCATGCGTAGGTTGTAACGGTTTTGCTTTGCAAGTTATGCTTATACCGTGTACTTACCGCAACAATGACCTATAATTAAATCGGAGGGTGAGACACTGAGCGAGTCCCTATAGTCTCCCTATATATAGTACGATAATGAAAACAACATATATAGCATTTGCATTGTAAAGAATGTGTATTACGACCAGAGCCTATGAGATTGGATGAATAATAATGCCCCCACGACATCCAGTAATCGTATAAAGATTTTTAACATTTTGACACTATTATGAAGCGGGACGATCCCCCTTCGAGGCAGTATACGAGAATGAGAATACCTCTATACTGTTGCCTTCTTTTGGTGAGTTCCAATAGCTGAAGAACGTATGAGGGCACACAATTAAAATAGAGCAGTGAAAAAGTTTAAAACCACAAAGTTTACATTGGCTATTAAAATAAGGGGTACTGTATTATGTTTGGATCAACAAACGGTATTACCGACTGAACACTTTATAGCACTGCGTCTGATAACGCTGATAGTAATAGTCTTTATGATGGATCACGTAGTGGATTGAAATTCGTCAAATAAGAACCTACTTTCTCTGTATTGTCATTGAACCATGGCATATATATGGACAACCTAAAGAGGATTGCAACCAGAACTAGAAAAAGAATAGTACAAAATCAAATAGGGGATTCCTGACGAAAGAGAAGAAGATCTAGTACCAATCAATGGTGGTCTCAATTAAAAGTGATTTATAGAAATTATTATTTTTGTTTTTATTTTTTCTAAACCACTGTTATTAAATTAAAATTTGAATAAATACAAACACAAAAATTAATTAATTAATTAACCTTGAAACAGTAAAAAAAGACGTACAAATTATTGACGTTTGCGAATAATACTCTTGAATATAATTAGAAAAATATAAAAATCAATTGATTTAAAAATATGTAAATGTAAACGAATTTGAAAATTTAGAACATTTTAAAAACTGTATTTAATTATATATAAAATCATATTAAATGAATTAATTTTTTTTTTAATAATCGGAATTTCTTAGAAAATTGTTAAAAATTGGCAAAAATTGCTAAAAAAATGTTTAACAAAAATAAACGATCAAACTTAAACAGACCCCCAAGTCGATAATGTACACAAAATTTACTACAATTAATAATTTAATAGGCAAAATCATCATAACTTTGACAATTATGTTACAATTACGTAACAGCTATGTAACAGTTAGGTAACAAGTAAGATTTATAGAAATGTTATGTAATTTTGACTTCCAATGTTTGCAATAGCTGCAGTTTGAAACAACATTTTAATAAACTTTGATACCAGCCGATATAGTACGAAAAAATCATGAAACTTCACAATTTTCAATGGATATTAAAAAATATATAATTTTAAAGAAATTTATTGATGAAAATGGCGTAAATTGGTGAAAATTGCTACAATTACAAAATTGACAAAAATTTCTAAAACTTGACAAAAGCGACTAAAACAAAGTCACATGTAATCGATATTATGTTAAAAGCTTTCAACACCAAAGCGGACACATTTCTTGAACAATTTTCAAATGGACCCGTCATTTGGAATTTCTTCATTTTGTCGTCAGATTTGTAATCAGCGACCTCGTATGCTCTTCAGAGCATTTATAGATTTCAATCTATCGTGTTTTTTTTTTTTAATAAGACATTAATGATTTTAGTGCATTGACGGCCATTTTAAAACTTCCAAGATTATTTTAAAATGTATTAGAAAAATTTATTTAAAAAATACAACTATCGTACTTAAATTCTGACAACTGAATGTAAAAGACCACAAAATGGTGATTTTTTTTTTTTTTTTTTTTTTGTTCAAAGTGTTAACATAAACAATAACGTTAACAAAATTAGAAACGTCACTCCAAGAAATCCGAGATATATATAATGTCTCGCGTGATAATCGAAGAGACTGCGGCAGCTGGGGAATACCCACTGGCGAAAATTGATTTTCAAATGAACGAACAGGGACGAAATTGATTTCGAAATGAGTACAGCGTCGCCGACCGTTCGACGTATTTCTCTTTTTTCCCTCAATATTTTTAATACCTATGCGGAGGTAATTAGGTTCAAGGATGGATCGGGATACGAAATAGATAAGCTATACGAGCTATATAGTATCGTCCGGTCGACGAAATTGGGTCATTCATAAACCGGGAAACTCTTCCCGGTTATTTTTGTTCGCGCGTAATTAGCTATGCCTTTCTCCTCCGAACATCGGCTTTTCTCGAGGAGCGATGAGTTAATATATTTTGTTTTCGTCAATATAACGGCCATGTACGATCGAAGGCGGGCGCGCATTCCGCATTCGTTATTAAAAAAATTTCGTCGCGCCTAAAATATTTTCAAAGAATTTCATGCTCTGACTTGAAGACGAGTATTGCACATTTTCTCATTATTCAATTGGAGACATTTATAAACTATCTACATATATAAATGCATATTCGTCGTTGAATATTATTGTATATATATATATACGTTAAATAAGTGAATAATTATAAATATGCAAAAAGAATAACATTTCAGGAACCGTGAATCAGACGATAATCGCGGAATTCATGAAATGAAATAACCTCGTTTGCGCGATATTCATAAAAATACATATATACCATCGGTATTATATAGTCGCCCAGCGACAAAGTTTCAGATTTAAATATGGAAAATGTTCAAGCGTTAATTTTCCCGCTTTCTCCCGACCACTCGTTATAGTCCACGTTCGCACATAATTCAAACGAGTTGCATTCCTCGCCGGCATGAATTCCATTGGATATGTATATATAGTGTGACCGAACCAATGAAAAAAGGACGCACGAGGAATTTGAATACGGATCGATTAATTAACTTGAATTAAGAAAAAAACGATTCCTAAAGTCTTAATCTTAAGTTTCGTCTTCGCAATAAATTTTATATACATATACAGACATTGTCAAATCATTTTATTTTCCTGAATTTTAATTAGAACTCGTTAGCAAAATTTTCGAAACTTCTTTTATCAATACAGAACTTTAACTCACTATTTCTATAAAAAAAAAAAAGAATACAAAGACAATATATGCGGTTGATATTTCAACCTTATATGTAAATACTTATGCCAAATCCTCGAATCCCTTATAGCGAACTATACTTGCGGATCGACAGGAGGTTCCGAGAGACGAATATCTCAAGCGTTTCCGTGACAAACTGCCGGAATCTTCGTATTTTTCTGCTGAAAAAGGCGGGCTTACTCCAAGTTTTCGAGTGGGCGGATGCTAGCTAGACGGATTCCGCGGGCGAAAAGAGTGTCGACAAAGAAAAAATTGCGTGCGATAGTGATGTAGTTTGCCAAAGTTCTACGAGAGGGATTGTGGATCAAGTGGTTCGACGTTCGCTTTATTCCAAAAGCTCAACTAGTTTTACGTACAGTTGCACACCGGCGCTTCGAAAACCTTTTAAAACGAATTCTGTGCTTGCCAATTCGTTTCGTTCAACGCTCTTACTCTGATTTCATTTGCCGCGAAACTCCACTCGGAAATGCAGTTTCCAAAGAAAATTAGAATTTTCCTTGGTATTTGCCGTCACGACACCTTACCGCTTATCTAATTTTTTTTTTCAAAGTTCCCGTTATACATACTGTGGGTGTAATCTCCAGTAATGGGAAAAGTAGCACTTTTATTCATATTTCCATTGTTCGTGTTTCTTACGACATTATAACACGATGAATCCTAACAGTTATAGCTAAAAACTGTGTAACGATTCTCTATATTTTTTATGGATTCTAAGAAGCGGAAAAGGACAGATTCAAACTGAATGTAAATTAAATTGCTTCACAATTCATATAATTGACGAAAATCCAAGACAAAATGTCAAGCTTTTACAAAAAATCAGCTGGATACAATTATATGCGCACGTCATAGCGAATAGTGATTCCTTCCGCAATTGTGATTCGTATTTATTCATACTTTCAATTTTAAATCATACATAAAATATTCAAAATTATTCTACTAACAACTATAGACTACAACTATCACCCGAGAGAAAGAGGGAAAATCTATATGTGTATACGTTACGTGCGAAGTTCATTGCATTCTTGTGTGCACTACTTGCGTGTCCTCATATATTGAGATCGAAATTCGGGCGCAGCTGAGGAAACGATGAATCCAGCTTCTTAAATCAAATCCCACGTTCTTGGGTGCCTTTCTTCATCGGGTGTCTTTTCCGGTTTGACAGTATTTATGGAGGTGGCGGAAGTTCCATCATCCAAAATCTGCTACATAGATCTGCTACGGTTACAAACAGGCTGAAAAACCAGACGAAACACAAAAGATGTCCGTTCTTCAAAAATCACTGGATCAGAATGGAAAGACGCACTAACCAAGACCTCGACCTATTGGTCCGAAGTCGATAACATTACAACGCCTTTTGGTATTGGACAGCCGGAAATTCGAGCCCTCCGTATTTAATTTTGGTCCGTTCAACGTTCCCGATTTTTGAGGTGAAGGCCTCGCAACACCGTTCAGATTGAAAAATAGATATCTTCTCGAGGCTTGATTACAAGATCACTCCAGATAGTATTTTCCGGCTTGGTAGTTCTAACTGGAAAAACTAGCAACGATCTCCTTCGTTTCGCGGCTTACTGTTGTCTCCTCACGGAAAAACCATTCTTACGTCGCGGGGCGTTCCGCTCCCCCACCCTTTTCAATCCTTCCTACGTTCTTTCTCGTATTTCTCTCTTACTCAATATCGCACACGCCACTGGTTTATACTATATTTACATGTATATGTTTGGAAGATACACAAAACCCGTATTAAGGTAAATCGTCACATTATAACAGTTATCATTTCCGTCAGGGATTACGGATGCATCCCAGTCAACAATGAAAGATCACTGACATCTCTGTTACGTATAGAAACTGCTGAATAACATATACAAAACAAGCTATGCATAACCATTGCATAACACGTACTGGATGATATCGCTATTACAGCATATTTTATCTAACATTTATGTAGAAACTGTTCTCTCATTGACCAATCTTTAAAAATGATGTATCTGATACATCAATAATGCCATATAACCGATATATGACATGTCTATGTAACATTTACGTAACACGTGTTCTTTCACTGAGTATTTTTATTATATTTCGTCTACTGGCAATTAGAGGGGAAGGAGGGGATATATCTATAATATTCTAAATATCAATTTTTCCTTTTTTGTTTTCAAAAATAATTAAATTTAAATTTAATTTAAATGTTTACTAACATGTTTATATCGAATTGTTTCTTGAATTATTGTAAACATTTCTTCTGTTCTTGAATTTTAGTTTTGTGCCCCATCTTCTTGTATATGGAAATGGGTCTTGTTTATAGTTGCAACACCGAAACAGACTGTTAAGCCGATTAACGTATATAGAGCTCTGATCGCGTGGCGATAAATTGATTCATTCCAAGCCTTTATCTTGGGACATTTACTAAAACTAATTGGGAGAAATCTGTTAAATTTCGCCCAAAGTTTGCACAAAATATCATTTTCCTATACAGAGTTTGTCCGTGAAACCGGTGCTTGTTGCACGCTAAATACATGCACATCTATATAAACGCATCCAAAAAATATATGCGTATATGGCGGGAATCGACGAAAAATCTCTCCTTTTCGCAATTACTCAACGACAAAACTATTGCTCTGTTTTATTGTTCTAGTTGATGAATTAATTACGTTATTTGCAACATCCATACGAGTGACGCCTAGAAAAAATATTACCATCATAAATATTCTCAATGCGGCCTCGAAAACTATTTGTAACTCCGGGACAACCCGCTGAGGGAGATTTATTCGTGATATATCAGGAAAATTTGTCACTATTTGAAAGCAGAATTACATTTACATCGCAATCACGTACGGACGAAAGACTGTGAAATATTACATGAATATATTAACGAAAAACAAACTATAACGAAAACGCGAGCCTCAAATGACGGACGCTTTTCATTCCAATGTTCATAACTTTTTATCATATTTGTCTTAATCATATATTTGTCTAAATTTAGGGGAAATCGGGGTATTCTTGGACCCATTTTTACTTTCACCAAAAACTTTTAAAAAAATTGCTTTTTTTGAAATTTTTAAAGTTCAATTGTGTGGTACGATAAGTAACCTTACTTTTTTTACCA
>JAPYZR010005892.1:0-10255 GCA_030522945.1 Trichopria nigra
GAGAGAAAGTTGAGGCTTTGCGCTTGAAAATTGATATATATCTACGTTTTACGAGTCGTTGAATTCAAAGTTAATTTTAAAAAGAAGTAACCAGGATTTTTTTTCGACATTTTTCCTAAATTTAGTGCATTAAACTGAACTTTAACCTTATAAACATTCTATTATATTCGCTTTTCTTGTTGATCCATATATGGACCAGTCCCGGAGCGAAAAGGTTAACGTTAACCAATTGTTGTGCACTTTATATGTGTATATATATATTGATGCATATATTATATAGATTACATTCAAAGCTTCCCCAAATAATTTGTCAGATAATCCACTATACATCAAGGTATTTTAAATATCAATTGTATACATGATTTCATTTAATCGCATTGGTTATTTTATAATGTAATGAATATCTTCTATCATTCACGCGAAAGTAAGTATATTGAAGCGACGAAGAATAGTTTATATACCGTTTGCCTCGAGTCATAGCCATGCTTCAGGGAATACGTGATGGAGTCATTGACATCGCCATACATTCATCCGTTATACTCGAGAAATGTGCGCGTTTATCACAATCGCGTTATCCTGATTCTCGAACGAGCTTTATGACATATCGACCGAAAAATGTGAACAGCTATACAATGACGTAAGATATTTGCATGCGAATAATGCTAATATATATAATATATGCTAATGATTCAACATCTATGAAAGTAACGCGGCTTTAACGAAGGCTTATCAAGTTCATTATAGTAAACTGTACTTTCCGGAACAGCGTTCTCATTTTATATTTACAGAATTTAATGAAAAAACTGGCCGCTTCGGGTTACGGCTAATAACGGCATATCTTGATGGACTGAAAAAACACGACAAAATAATTTATACAATATTTGATTGTCATTCGTTGTCACCCACAACATATACGATTCTTCTATTACCCAGTACTTGTATATACGAGAAGAGTTTTTCAAAAACCGGACACAGTGTTTCACCTAAAAATATGTCTACGTAATTATTGGATGAAAGTGGAATTTATGTTGTGGCACAAAAATATGGAAAACCCTGAATAACGCGTCAGGAATTAATTTTTGTTGAAAAATGTTAAAAAATACAAAAGTTTTAGGATTTTCCCCTGGCTATTCAATGGCGACCTTGATTTCACCATGACCTTGAAGGTCATATCGAGGTAAAATTTAATTTTTTTAATGGGCGAACCCCTACTTTTTTATTGGGGTTTTGGAAGCAGCTGAAATTTTACCTTAAAGCGTAATCCTTGTTCGTAAATCATTCTCTTGGCTTTGAACCAGTTTTTGAAGGTGATTTAAAAAATAATTTTTCAATAATTTTGGAAAAATTCCAGACACTGTAGGATATACCTAGCGATCCCAGTCAGATTTTGACGATTCTTATTAGTCTCAGTTTTTTTTACGAAGTTTGACGTAAAACCGTTAATTATTTGTAAAAAAAAAAAATTAAAAGACAACGTTGTCGTTGAAATGACCTTGAAGGTCGAGAACGTGGTCAAGGTCAGACTAGAACGTCAAATTTCCTAAAAAAACATATTAAAACTTATGTGACAAAAATTTTAATATTTCTCCAAAAAATTAATTCCTAACGAGTTATTCAGTCGTTTCCATACTTTCATGTCACATTGTATATGTAATTTGCAGGCCAAATATAGATTAGGATATTTTAATTTTACAATACATTCTCCTAAATCCAAATTTACCAATTTTACTTAATTTCAAGTAATTCCGACACGAGCCCTTCCAAGAAAATGTAGTTTTCCTTATGTCCAGATTTAAAGGATTCACCCGGTATATTATTCTGACGTGATGATTCCAAAACAGTCCACTTTTGATGGAGTAAAATAAACAACAACTTTGTGATAAAAAAACATCTATATATGTAATAGTTTGGACTTAATTTGATTCAAAATCAAAATGATTCCTATAATTCAATTTTTTAGTTTTCCTATTCGTCGTTCTGAGCTTAAGAGTTGTTTTGCAATAATTGCAATAGCAATTGTTAAATTGCTGATCAGATTATTTTACGCATGTTTTTTGGACAGGGTACTTTCTGGGTGTTTCCATGATTCCAAAAAGTTCACGTTTCAGTAAATGTATGCTATAAATTTTCCTCGCACTGATGATAATTTAAAACACTTTAATATTTCTCAAACTGAAAACTATTTATAAAATTTCAATGCAAAAACTATTT
Source organism: Trichopria nigra (assembly GCA_030522945.1). Classification (NCBI taxonomy): domain Eukaryota; kingdom Metazoa; phylum Arthropoda; class Insecta; order Hymenoptera; family Diapriidae; genus Trichopria; species Trichopria nigra. Next base: position 2,212 of record JAPYZR010005892.1, read on the forward strand.
TATATGATTTTTTAACTGTTTTATTTTTTCTATTTCAATCGATTGACACCAATTCATCAAAGTATCGAAATTTTAATTAATTCCAATTCTCATTAGTGTTATAGTCGACACTTTTATCAGTATCATTTCCAGTCTACATTTTCAAAAACGAATCAAAGCCTGACAGTCGTTAACTGCAGTTAAAATCCCTTAAAAAAGGATGGATTTCTTTAATTGTTCATAACATTTATTGGAGATTTTATGAAGCAAAAATTTATAATATTTAACAAATAACATTACTCTTTAGCATGAAACTTGTTATCGACCCTGTATATGTGTATACAGCTGTCATTCGAATTGAGATTAAAATCGAAGGATGCAAAGATTAATACTAATTTCGCTACCATAATAATTCGTTTAGTTCAATATGACTGGTCTTCCTGTTCGTTATCAGAGAGGAGTAACCTTGTACGGTCAGCATTAAATGGAATGTTTCCCGGTCGCTGATTCAGACAATTTTATTCCGTAGGATATCCTCCCAGTATACGACGCGTATCTTTTTGTTTCGTGGACAGCGCCCAGAGATTTATAACCCCTACCACTCCCATGTTTCGATAAGACGAGAACACCGGCGTAGCTGGTCAAGTGACTCGAGATTTTCGCAGAATATAATTCGATTAATTATATATATTCGTAAGCAATCTCGGGTCTGTAACTACAATTTAATCTTGATTGCCCCTTTTGCTTACTTAATATGGTTTAATTAGGGGAATCACCAAATTATTCCTTTTAATGCATTTATTTCACTGTGGAGGAAAAAAACCAAGAAGCAAAGCGAATCAAAGCAAACGTTTTCAAGCCATGAGGAAATAAAATTGTACTTCTACTCCCGCTTGTGCTATTATAAACTGGACAACTATCGGGTTTTTGGACCGCTTTGAAAAAAATTAAAATGAAGTAAATAAATGGTTTTTGATTTACTATAGTTTTACGTGTATTATATTATAAAATTCGGTAATATTTTTCAAAATAAGGTGTTCCGGACCTGTTTTTTTTTTAATAGTAACTAAGCACTGATAAGACATAAACATTTCAATAAATTATGTTATATCCAATTTCAATAACTCGAAGATATGGAATATTTAATTCGATCAAATAGCGTTAATAAATTGAAATTATCGTCAACAATTTTAATTGATATTCGATCCCATTAAATCCAGTAAATCAGGTTTTAACTCACAGTTGGATTGACCCGGAGAAAATATTCTCGTTAACGGCCTCCGGAATTTATATGGGCAACATTTTAATTCGTTTCCTCGTCTATTGGGGAGGAAAGAATTAAAGATTCGAATCGAACATCACCATTTTCGGATCGTTGAATCGAACCAGTGAGGTTGACATATAAAAAATACACGGGAACACGCAACCCGAATGGCGTCGCGAGTTTTCTATTTCACACGATTGATAAGTGGTCAAGCCGGAATGAAACTTCGCGTTTCTTATTATTCCGTTAGGGCACGTTCTAATATTATGTCTTGGCCGGAGAAAAAATCCACGTTGTGTTTCGAACTCGACATAAAAGACACTTGGTCTCCTTTATTTTACATTTTATACACGTGTAAAACGCAGCCAAATCGGGGTTAGTACCGAGCAATTTTTGCAAATTCAAAATGGCGGGTATAAAAATATTACGGACAAACAATGTTAAAATTAATTCGGTTTTAATGAAAGTTGACAGGGGACAATTTATTTTACTCATGCATTTTGAACCTTATAAACTCATTCATAATTTTAAAAATGGCTGATTCATTGCGACATATAAAATGTAATAAATCCGATTTTAACAAAATTTTACACCATGACTTATTTCGATGGATTGTTTCTTTATATCTAATTATTATTAATTAAACCTAATATTATTATAGTCGTGATGTTCAACGTTTAAAATGGAGAAACAAATTTCATATCTATACATATATGTATACATTTGGCGAAAAACGTGCGTGAATAAAATTCTTTCTGCGATGACACTCATATACACCCGCTGAAATTCGCTGATATATTCTAAATGTTTACAAAATATACATTACAATTGACACACGGCGCAATCAGTCGAGGCGTTATCGGATGCTTCAGCGATTTGGTTGTAAAAAATGGTGACACTTTGTCGAACAAAGGAATATACACGGGGCTAACAGAGGTATTTTATTTGCATGAGCGAATTGAGGAGCGATTGCGGCGAAAGTCGCGACGAGAGGAGCGAGTGCGCAACTTTCCGGACATCTGAGTCATTGTCATTGTCGCGCCGGCATTTCGAGTGTCGAAATTAGTAGAATAATTGATTGCGCAATAAGTACACCGCATGCGTATAGTAATTAATACACGGGAGATTGCGATTGTAAGCGGATTATAACGAAATAGGGCTTGCAAAATTCATTATTGTTCCAATATTGATGATTTATCTCCGATATTGTGCCGATATAGTGATTTATTGGAAGATTTTTAAAGGAGGAATTTATTGTGGGTAGTGCATCCATTTCGCCACTGAAAAATATAATTGTTGTCACCATATTATGCGGCATATTTTCACATAGAATTTTTATCTTGAAACTTCAAGATATTGGTGGGATAACATTTAGGAAATCTGGTTTGTCTCGGTGATTTTCACGAGGCGACGTTCTACAAATTATTACATCCGGTTTTGACGATAATATCTAAGCAGATACAATCCGAACAAACGAAATATCTTCGTGCATATTATCGCATTAAAATGGGTTTTTGACAGACAATCGCTATAGCTATTATAGTTATTCGCATACTGAAAAATCTATACACCTCGTCGAAGCAACCGTACTATGTGGTTAATGTCAACCGTCACGAGAATAGTTGCGATAGTTTTTACAGGCGCGAGATAAGCTCGAAGACGTCGTAAAGTTAAAGCAGTTTCAAAGTTTTTCAAACTTTAGCTAGAATGTGTATATAACATCTTGAATTTAGGAATTATCAAAATTCTATACCTCAAATTCTTGAAATGCAAAACCCAAATAGACTATAAAAATTTAGTATATAAATTTGTTGATTTTCGAAAATCTAGTTCACCATATTGGGTCCGCCATTTTGAATCTTGTTAATATAACCTCACATATTCGTATAATCAGAAACTCTCAAGTAACATATTATAAATATGAATAATATTGTTATAAGAATTTTCAGTCAGATTCAACGTGTGGTCTGACATTATGTCATATACGCCTTTACGTGATTTTTATATATATCGATTTTTAAATGAAAAATTTTGGCCCTCTAATGGTTAACTATGGTTCTGAAAAATCCACTAGTATATATATATTTATTGATATCTTTGTACTGTCTTATTCGTGTTTAACCCAGACAAATATTAAAATTTCGGGATTTTAATATTTGAAGTTTGGGATTGAGCTTTAAAAATAACCACTGCGTTTTTTTATTCCTGTTATTTATTCGGTTATTAATTAATGAATTAAAAACTAAATAGTATTCGATAAATTTGTTGTGATCTGTACTAATTTTTCACTAATGAAATTTACGAAATTATTATTATTTTGTAAAATTAATTTAATTCATCTAAAAAATTGATATCTTGAAATCCTAATTGGATCTTGTATAGCTTTGAAAACTGACATGCAGTTTCCTTGGAATGTTCAAAAATATTCAAACGATAAGGTAACTTTAAATTGGCACCGTCGATAGCACAAATGTCGTAGAATATCCCCAGAATGTCTCAGAATGTCTCCAGAATATCTGCATATTATGGAGACATTCTAAGACATTCTGGGGACATTGAGTGTTGCGGACGTCGTTCTGTAACCTATAAAATGGTAACTAAAAAGGTAATTCTCGAGATATTTTTCAAAATTTGTTCTTTATCTTTGCGCTTTTCATATGTAAGAAAAAATGTCGTATAATCCGTTCGGACTAGAGTAGAAATTTGGCCGAATATATTGTTGCAAGAACACAAATCCGTGTTTTTAAATTTATTTCGGAGTTTTTGAGTTTTGTATGATCTTAATTGCATTCCTCGTTCAATTTATTAAAGAGCATTCTTATATTCTTATATGTATTCTTATTGGGATTTAAAAATGTCTTTGGTTGGCCTTCCGTTTATATGTAAAAGTATTGAGATCGTATGATATACTAAATGAAAAATGATGAAGTTACGTTTGAGTATCATCATTTTGTGTACTTCTAATTATTCCTAGGGTTATTACTATAGTTTATTGTCTTGAAATACACAAAAGCGGAAAACACAAAAAAGCGTTATTTAAGTCTTTACTATAAATTCTCAGTGATAAATTTTGTGTGAAATGATTCACTACATGTTGAATTAACACGTCAAGTTTCGAGTATAGTCGTCATACCTCATGTGCAAAACTTCACGACAGCGTAGAGTTGCTACACAATTAAAAATAATTTACCAATATACAATCGGCTATATAGAAGAATATGCAATCATATATACGTTATCACAAGCGAGACATTGCGTCGCGGATAAATTTTTGCTTACGGAAGCGATAAGAATCTCCCACGGTGTGATTTCGAAAATCTTCGACATGTATATATGTGTGTATTCAAACAACACGATAATTTATGCGTACGCACACACTCGCGTAAACGTAGATATACAGCACCCGTCGAAATGAATTTAAACGTATATTATTGCCTTGTACAATCACTGTATTCAACAAATGTATTTAGCTATAAAATTTACGAGTCTTTATATTCGTGCGGGATATTGTAATTTTACGTGAACTCATGTATAGAAAATGTTAATTCGATTTAATAAATTAATAGAATGATCAGAAATAAACAATAAAAAAAATATTATAATTTTAGTGTAGTCAATTTAGTAAAATTCAATTACACAAATAACTAATTTTCTTCGATTAATATTTTCAATAAGAAACTTCATATTCAACATGTATGTAGAAATTTAAAATCTTCTACGCAAATGCTTTCTTTTATATATACAAGTAGTCCAATAAAACATCTGCATTTACGTATACTGAAAGTATGATGCGACCATCCGTATTGTCATATACTACAAAACGATGACAATAAAGATCAATGCATGCATTCACGTGTGTAATGGCTCAGACATTCTCTTAAGATACATGCAATCGCATATTACATATCATACTTGTCACACAAATAAATCATTAGCATGCAGAAATCCGCACAGATGTGTATAGACTCGAACACGCGCGTGCACTTATCGCAAGATTTATGAAGCTTACCGAGTGCATATTAATAGGCTAGGCATTTGTAACTAACGTATATATTGCTATTCGCCAATGCTCATAGACAAACAATGTAATCGCACATTGTATACCTCTTACTCACTCGAACATCGCGGGAGAAATAATTACATATATTTCAAAGTATATAATTGCACATAAGTTTGTATACATCTGCGTGCAAATTGTTGTAATGCTTCAACTCCGACATGATGTACATATGTATTATTTAATCAATTTTTGTTATATTTAGGACTCTAAAGTTTTAGAATTTCCGCAGGTATTGTATATTACATAAGATAAAATAAAATAACTAAATATGACTGCGATAAATATGAAATATATGATTCATTTATATTTATATTTACATAAATCTTTTGATAGAGAAGTGTATGACTAAAGAGGAATCGCTTGATAGTTTACAATGAAACAAACGTTAAAAATGCAAGGTTTTTGATAATGAATATCAATAAAATTGAAAAGAATTGTCAAATGTCGCGCAATTTTACCAATTTAATTTCGAAAAATGTTTTTTATATATTTTTTTTTTTTTTTTAATGTTCGCTTAAGGGAGTTCTAAAGTAGAACATTTTCCTAACCTAAAAATAGGAAATGTATAAATAAAAAATGATTGAAACAGTTTCTCAAAATTTGGGCTTTGGATAGGAGATCATGCAATCCCAACAAAATATATCAGTGAAATTGATTCAAAATTAAAGGAGGACTATATGCGAAATAAATTAATTTTTGTTGCTGGTATAAGAGAATAATCGTCGTTTAATTTTCAACCAGTTTCAGGGATATTTTTTGAGAATTGGATATGTTATATGTAGCCCAAATTTTGAAACAAATATGTTTCAAACACTTTTTATTTATACTTTTATTGTTGAATTTATTTGAATGTAATTTATTTAATTTTTTTTTATCTTTAAAAATGAATAGTGGATATTTGAAAAACTAAGATTATTAATAATAAAGATTCTACTTTTAAGAAATCTATATACAATTGAATATATACTATATTCTTACAAGAACTCTATATAAGATCGTCGGGTTTAAGCATTGTCTTTTACAAGAACATTTGCATACATTTACATGTTTTATTTTTTCCTACAGCATTGTCCATGCTAAATTTACGGGGACCATTCTCATAAGAGCCAAAAGTCCTCCTAAGAACCATGTCGTCTAAGTAAATGTCCTTGTATAAGACAATGCTCAAACATATATATATGATAGTATTATTTCAGTGATTCGGCGATAATGTTAAATGCTTGTTATTCTAATTATCTCGCTAGTCCTAATCTAAATGGTTTATAAGCACTTTAAAGGGACTATGAATCTACCTTATTGAGGTATACCTTGTTGGCACTTCAAAATACTGAATACTTCTTTTTTTTTTAGATAAAATAATGGAATATGCTGTTTTTTTTTTTACAATAAAAAAAAAAGAAATATTCGCTCATGATATTGAACTATATACGTCGACGTAACGAACGTTACGTTACGCAACACCGTCACAGAGATTGGTACATGGACGGATTATTCATCCAAGTCCACGAAGCCCACACGGAGACGCATGTACGATTTACATATAAAAACGTAACTATCTCGGGACAATTCCCACGCACGTGATAAAAAGCGAAGCCTCAGCTCGTTATCGACGACGGTAACCGGAGGCAAGTCTTTCGCGGAATCATGCGATATGCACATATGCACTTGTGCTTGTGGGGTTTCTGCACTGTAAAAAAAAAGGTAATTCAATAATAAACGGATTTTCAGTCATTGTTGAAAGACTGGAATATCGTACTGCATATACAAAAGGCTTCATTTCGTTGGGTCTAAATTTTGTTTCATTTTTAAACAAGCGAATTTTTTAGCCATTTTTTAGTATAGAACTCTATTTTTTTAGTGTACCTGCATTATAATTGATTACTTTTTAAAATTTTTGTTGGGAGAAAAGTAATTTAAAGATTTCATCTTGCATTTGTGTATAAATTATAATCTTAATAAATCAACTGTTTTAAAGATCGTTAAATAAACTCTAATAAATTTCTAGCTGTGAATATTGTGTGACTGTTTCGAGATCGTGAAATTTTCATACCTTCGATAATATCAATTCCTAACCTAATGTATTCAAATTAAACATAAACAACATATATCCTTCCAATTTCAAATCAATTTTAGGGCGCTTTAACGCGTTTCTTATGAACGTATCTCAATTTTCAGCGAGATCGATTCAGGATTGGTTGAAAATTTGCAAGAATAAAATTCAAACTTTTACATTTCGGATTTTTATTCTTGCGAATTCTTGCCCAAATATAAACTGATTTCGCTACAATTTGACGTATGTTCATAAAAAACTTGCAAAAGCACCCTAAAATAGCTTTGGACTTGATAATTTATCTATAGATTAATTTACTATACGTCTAATCTGTACATTTAAGGTTAGAAATTGACGTTATAGACCGAGCTTCTGTAGGAGTCTAAAGTAGAACAGTTATCGGCCGAGCTTTTCAACCATAATAGTATAAATTAAAAGGGATTGAAACGTATTTTCAAAATTTGGGCTTTGGAAGATTCTACATAACATATACAATCCTTAAAAAAATATCGATGAAATTGGTTCAAAATTAAACGAGAATTATCCGAAATAAATTATTTTCTCTTGTCAGCACCTAAAATAATTGATTTCCGATAATTCTCGTTTAATTTTGAACCAATTTCAGCGATATTTTTTTGAAGATTGTATATGTTATGTAGAATCACCCTTCCAAAGCCCGAATTTTGAAAAA
>JAPYZR010005893.1:0-13364 GCA_030522945.1 Trichopria nigra
CCCAACTGTACGGACCCCATGCTTATGGGCCCCCTTGCAGCGGTTTCGGCGTGGTAACCGTTCCATACTGCTCAGGAGCCCGCCACCATGTTTTATTCGACATCCACTCTACTATCAGTGCTCGAGGTTCCCTTGAGAAGCCTATATGCCCTCTATCTGTTAGGGGCATATGACCACTCGCTATTCCTGAATGCCTTGAGCCCACACTTTACAGTGCCTGCTCCATTCAAACTTTTATTTTGTTTCTTCACAATTTTTTCAATTATTCTTTGGGATGGACTGGTCTTAGTTACTCAGCTCGTTCTTCAGTCCATCCCTTTTCCGACTTTAATTTATTTATTTTATTTTCTATTTTCTATTTTCTATTTCTATTTTCTATTTTCTCTCTGCCCTGTCTGGTCTCTATTCTGACTTTACTTACTTAATTAATTAATTCATTGATTCAATCATTTCTTTTCTATATTTTTCAATCATTTTAATTTGAATGTCCAAAAATTTTTGCAGGGTGTGGGCCTAAAAAAAATTTCTGGGAGTGGTTGTCTAAGTTTTCTAAATGTTTTCTAATCCTACCTACCAGTCGACTGCGCTAAAAAAGTTAAGTAAATCCTATTCATTCCCTAAATCGGGGGGTCATTGTTTTCACGGAGAACCCGCTACCTAGCAACCGCTACCTACCTAGCAAAATCCCTCGATGGCCCGAAGCCCAAGAGCTTCGAGCAGCAATAGGGGTCAGCGTAAGCTTCGACCTATTGAGTTTTTTGAGTAGAGGCTCGTGAGCCCTCGTCCTCGTTTTTGGTGCATTCGACACTATCCTACACCGACTTGGGTGTCATTTCGGACCCCGAACAATATTTTTTGGTGTACATTTCCGTAAGGGCTTGGTTTAAATGCAAGCTTCTTTCAGGCAGAGGTAATGGCTGTAAGAGAATGCGTGCAAATAAATCTAGACAATAAATATAAAAACCATACTATCACTATACTAACAGATAATAAAGCGACATTATTAGCACTGGAGACATGAGAAATAAACTCCAGGTTAGTAAAAGACTCCATATCCGCCCTGAACCACCTTTCTCGTAACAACAGTAAGGTTGTTTTAAAATGGGTTAAATGACATTCTGGAAATTAAGGCAACGAGGAAGCTTATAAACTTCTCAGGGCAGGTGCTAATAGATAATTCATTGCCCTAGAGCCTGCCGTAGGCATAACATCCAACGTAGAGAAACAACTTACAAATACATCAATTAATGAAGCAAAGAAAAATTAGGGCATATCTAAAAACCCCCAGACAAGCTAAATCACTAATATAAGGCTATAACCAACCCAAAGCCATGTAACTTATTTGCTCCAACAGAAATATTGCGAGAGCAATAACTAGAACACCACCAGGACACTGTTACAATATATGAAGACGAAACTCCTGAACATTTGCTGACATCTTTCTACTATCAGAAAATGAAAGTAATATTCGGAAAGAACTTCCCAATCCCAGAAGAAATGATGGGTTATTCATTCAGAAGTATTTTAGCTTATATTGAAAGGCTACAGCTTTTGGATGAATTTTAGTTAACCTAGGATTTGCCACAATAGGATCAGATCGATCCGCAGTGGCCAGGCTGTAGCCTAACCATATTAGAATATATAGCCGTCAACCTAGCGCTACCTCGTTCGACATAGACTCGCTCCTTCCCTGAAGTCAATAATTGTACTGTCAATATTTGCTAATAGTTTCCATTGGAAAATTTCCATTATTAATGAATAATTCTCAATAGTTCTTGTCTTATTACATTTTTCGTGACTGATATTTTCTCAATCTATTCATAATTAAGAGTAAAATAACGCATTTTACGAAATATTTTGAAGCACTTATATTTTATTATTAACAGCCTAATGTACCAAGTCAACCTCTTAACCTGACAGGATACGCATCAAGTAGTACTAGTATAACAATATCTTGGGAAAGACCGTTAATAACAAATGGTAGAATTCTTGGATATACCATTACATATACTAAGGTAAGATAATTTTGTATTGAATATCTTTTTTATACTAAAATGTTTTCTGAAAGTTAATACGATAACTGATAATATTTATTTATCTTCCCTAGATTTTTTAATTAAATAACTCGGTCACAAAAAGTTTCATTAAAATATTTTTGCACTACGTTTCGACACTTATCTGTCCTCCTATGGGGCTATAACTTTAAAAAAATTAATTTGGCATTTCGTCTCGTTCCATACTACTAGACTCATCAGTGAGGCAACTCTGTAGTAGGAACCTGCCTTATACGCCTCCGTCCCGGACATTTCTCAAATAGATGTCTACTTACATTAGTTCTAGATATCTATACGAACGGTTTTGGTGGTCATCAGAGACATCTAGTGCACTTTGTAATGTATTTAGTTTTTACAAACTGTTGATATGATGGTAATTCTGATTTATCGTCCGGTGGTATCGATGTTTTATTGCATAGTCAGGCAAGATGTATCTGACATCCTGCCGTATAGCATAAAGTTTCCATTAAGCTCCCCGCGAGTTCAACTTGCGAAGCTTCTTGGAAGCTTACAGGATACCGCCTAATAAGTTCGCGAGGAGCTTGCGCAAGTAAGCTTACACAAAATCGCTCCCTGCGAGTTAAAATTTGTGTAACTTCTTAGAAGCTTACACAATAAGTTCGTTTTATGCTTCGGAGTTTATGTCGTGTAATTTTGTAGGTACAGACACAAAATTGTGGTTACAAAATTGGCATTTCTGGTGGAGACAAATCCGAAATTTCACCTTTAATTTTATTTTTGTCATTGGAATTTCTTTCAGGAAAACCATTTCCTTCCTTTTTTTCCCCTCTTCTAATTTCTTACCTATTTCCCCCAAAATAGCGATTTGAGAAATTTCCCATTTGCGCTCTTTCGCCCTTTGATTCAGCTTCACTTATTATTTTGCGAAATAGTACCATGCCCCCCAATAATTCCCCTAATATTGATAATATACATAAATTAAATTAGTATTACTATTGAATATTTTCGCATATCACATTTTTGAATAATATTTTTAAGAATAATGTTTGGTAAGGTCGAAATATTTTTCAAACCTTGACGAACAAAATATTTTTGTGGCGACATAACAATATATGATTTCGTGTTTTTGGAATCATACCATACGACAAGTTCGTCGAATCCGTGCGGCCTGTTTACATCGGCCGGAGCGCGATTCTTGGAAGTCGCGGCTCGGCTCTTGTTTACTCTGGGTAACAATACGGCCGAAAACAACGTCAAATATTATTTCTTACGTCAGTTACTATACAATATTATTATTACCTGTGTTCGATATTGATATTCATAAATTTTGAGTTTTGAATATACTCTATATCGTTTCTTTTACGTTTTGTCGTATGTTGTGTTTCTTAAGTGCCGTTTGCAGGTACCAGTGCTGGATTTCGCGGATAATAAATAATATTTTCGTTTATTTTTTGCATATATATGTCGAAATAATATTTCTTCGTTTGGCTTTACACGGATAATAAACACCGTGTTTGTTTATTTTTGGCCTGTCGTAGTTCAAAATAATTTTTCGAACATTTCTCGTTTATTTTTGCGCAGTTATTAATTCGAAATAATCTTTCGAATATTTTCGTTGTTTTTCTATTGATCCTTGCGACTTACGATTTAACGCGTTTAGCGATTTTCGATTTTACTTCTTCCGAAAATAACTGACTGTGGCAGCGTGTTTGACTGAGTCGGGCGAAAATAGTACGCTGCAATTACTAAATTTCTTATTGTCTGTGGATTTGAATACGACGCGTGCACTCGCGAACGATTTTTCCCTATTCGCAAATTCCAACGACCCTTTTCGTACTTTCGATATTTTCTCCCTTTTAACGATATTTGATTCAACCCTTTTAATATTTCGATCTTTTCCCTTTGCGTGTTTCCGAATTTAGCTCATTACGTGATTTACGTTTCAACCCTTTCCGTGCCCTTGCATTTCGCTTTATCGCATTTACTTTTGATATCGCGTTTTTCACGATTTTTCAATTTCGTTTCTTTTTTTCGCGTATTTTAGCATTAGCCCTTTTCGTCGGGTCACGACGTTTGCAGCTAGTCAAACTCTTTTTGATAAGTCAAGCCCTTTGCGTCGAATTAAGACCATCGCGTTTGAGTTTTAGTCCTTTTACTTAAGCCCATTTCGATTTTTTTTGCATGAACATGTAATAATTCGAAAATTGACCCCACATTCCCTAAGCCAGCTTTCACGTTTCACGTAATCAGAAACCACCATTACAACCACCACACAACCCAGTCAACCATCACATAAGTTATTTCACAGTTATGTAACAGTTACATTAAAATGTCCGCCTCTAAATTGTCACAGTTACATAACAGTGATTGTGACGTAATAGTTATATAGCAATTATTTACGGAAATTACGCACAGGGATAAATAAACATCAAAGGGCCACTATATAATTTCTAACGGGGTCGTCCGGTCCCTTTGTCCTGAACACGATATCCCGCTTTATGCTCACCTCCAGCTTGCGTTGCCCAAACGCTTCCCGGAAGAAACGCACAATGCCTGCTTAGGACATGCCAACTGGATCGTTCGATAGCAGCTGCGAGCAGGGCCGGTGAACGCCTCGGGAAGGGCACGAAGGATCGCGTCCTCACCAAATTCTCGGCTTAAGCCGTACTCAAAAAGTTGGTTGAGGAAATCGTCTTCATTCTGACCTTCTTTGCCCGAGAAGCGGGAGCGATGTTCCAATGGTCAATGGAAGATTTACCTCGTCCTATGCTCGACTGGGATAATGTATTGTACAGCGAGGGACGGTTCGCGGAAGAGAGAGAATTGATCGATTACTCGAAGGAATATTTGCTTATGAGTGATATTGCACGGGGGTTGGGGAGGAGACATACGGAATGTAAGGTCTCGCGGAAAGTGTACTCTCGAAGGGCGTCTATGAGACCCACCTCCCGAGGTGGGAGGGGGTACGGGATTAATACGGGGGCATGGGCGCGGAGTCGCGAAGACAGGTCTTCGATGCGCTCGCCCGGTTCGTACGAACACGCACCGGATGCAGGGGGAAGAATTGTCGCATCTCTGAGGGAATATTCCTGAGGTTTGGATGGATAATTGAGACGGATACAAATATTAAATGTGCCCGCCCATTGAGGATCTGGCAAGTCACGTTAAGGATTTGGGAGATCAAATGACCCTCCGGGTGCACGGAGGAGTCCCAGCGCCGTCAAAAGCATTTCCGCCTGCGATAATTCTGGAATTTGTGGGATTCGGCAAGAACGTCTGATAAGATGGGTTCTTGGGGCCCGTTATCCCCAGAAAGCAATATGATGTATGGGGTTAGGCGGGTGGCATTGTGGTGCGCGTGGATGGTAATAGCCATCCAGGCTTACCATTTTATTTTATCACAAAATTTAAAGCAATGCCCGAGAATCCTCTTCTGATTTCGCATGGAACTTAGAGGAAAAATGAAAAATTTTAATAAAAATTGATGTAAATGTAGAGTCAAGCTGGGGTCACTAGAGGGTCGCAAGATTCTCGAACCCACGCTCGATGTTGAGGTGGTGTGCAGAGCGTGCTGAGAGCTCCCCTACCGCTCCCCCACTGAAGAAGCTAGTGGTGTGAATAGAGCGGCAGGCGCGCTCCTCTGCTTCAATAACAAGCGGTGTGCAGAGAGGATAACCTCTCCCCCGATGTCGGGTACAACAACCGTTGCACCTGTAGCCGGTGACGCGGGTCACGTTAGGGTCCGCGAAGCGCATCACGAGCTGCGGATGGGTGGAATCGGAGCTCTTCCTGTGGGATCCGCCCATCCTCGAAGGACGCTAAAAAACAAACTATTAACATGGAAATAATAGTCTTTAAAGCCAGTTGCCTCGGACGGCAAAGGGGGTACAGGCGCTGCGCCTCCCGGAGCTGAACATCTGTTAGCACCCGGATTGGTGGGTGTCCTCCACACCAGCGTTGTTGCAGAATGGGGAGGCTTTGCCGTCCTCTCAGTCATCCGCCGGCGCTCTCCTATCTCGGGGATAAACTGGTAATGCAACCGCATCAAGCCCTTTCTACTATAAAAATAAAAACTCCTCTGCGCTCAAAATAGCTCAGATAAACGGTGGTCGAGGGAAGGCGGCCATGGAGGAGCTCGGATTATTGGCGTGTCAGAGGAGTGCAGATATCTTCTGTCTGCAGGAACCCCATTCTGCATGGGAGAAACTAACGGGACTCTCAAGTCATTCCGCAATTGACCACTGGACCAAAGGAAGATCAGACACTGAAGGGCCGATGACGGTCATAGTTCTGATCAATCCAAAAATTAAGGCGACAGTGTTAACGAAGTACATAACCCCTGAGGTGTCGTTCTATTTGGTGTGTCAGTAGTACAAGTACAGAACTCCGATAAACGACCACTTAGCTCAACTTCAAAAGATCCTCACAGAGCTAAGATAAAACAAAATAGTTGTTTGCTGTGATGCTAACACTCACTCGACAAAGTGGGGCGGAGACTTGACGGACAAGAAAGGCCAGAAATTCGAAGAACTCATTTGTCAGTATGAGTTAGACCATTCAGAACAACGCAGGGGCCAGATCATGGATCGACCTCTTGTTGGCAACTCTCAACATGACCTCGTAATTGAGGAATTGGGAAACCATAGCAGACCGAATTTCGCGACCATAGACTCATAAAATTCGAAGTATCTATAAACCCAGTGGAAGTTAACCAGGAAGAGCACCTGGGCGAATGCAGCCCGAGAATGACTAGAAGGTTCGCAACCGCTAGAGCTGATTGGGAGGTGTTCAATCGGGAGCTCAAAGAACTCTCACGTTCTAAACTGGAAACAGTGACTCTTCGCGGTAGAGCGCGGAACAGTATTAACAAAAGCATGCGAGAAGTCTATGCCAGTTAAGGGATGGTACAAGCGAACCCACTCATAGTGGACACCTCGGTTGACGCATCTCAAAAAGAGGACGGATAGACTTCGCAGAGCCTCGCAGGAAGCCAGCAAAACAAATAATGTAATACATAAGGCAGTGACCATAGCGGCCATTATACTCTATTATGGAGTATATAAAAAGAGCATTAGGAACACGAAGAAAGAAAGTTGGAGACGTTTCGTCACCAAAGAAGGAAACGAGCAATCCTTTGGCAAAGTCTATAAAATTCTATTGAGTAAAAAAGACGCCAATATGGTGAAATGAATAAAATGAAGGGGGACACAGCATATCACTTCGGGAGACGACTGAAAAACTCCTGGAAGTACTGGTGCCGGATGATGAGGTTGCGGACGAGACTCCGGAGAAGGAACGCACAAGGCAACCGACAAACGTCCAAGATTAGTACATTATTCGTCCATGGTTCGTACATTATTCGTCCAATAAAGGGAATTTTACGTCCCAATTTGGTCCACTATACGTCCATGGACTTACATGGACGTCCATTGGACGTCCAATGGATTTTCATCAGGATGAATATTGGACGAAAATCGGATATAATGTGGCCGAAAAATGGACGTCCAATGGACCTATGGCCGCCCTAGAATGGACGTACATTGGACGTCCATTGGACGTCCGGGTGTTATTTGGGGAGGGGCTACCCCCAAGGCGCAGTCCTAGGCCTGCTGAGGACTCTCCCAGGAGTAGTGGGAGAAGGTAATATAATAGCATTTAGGGACGACCTTCTGGTCTTGATAAAAGGCAATTCCATAGCGACCGTAGAGAAAAAACGTCAGGAAGTGGCAAATACGGTGCAATGCTGGTGCACCTGAGCTAAACTCCAACTTTCTCCAACTTACCTCGACCCCTGCTGTAATTAGGCAGGCCCGAAAATGGAAGAAACAGGAGAAAAAAATACGCACAGCGAAGATACGCTTCAGATTTGAAGAAAAAAACCCCTAAAAATCAAATACAGGGGTTAGTATCAAGCTCAAACAACGCGTAAAATACCTTGGCGTGTACATCGATGAAGGCTTGAGACTCCACTTTCATTTCCAGAATATTGCTGATAAAGCATGGAGCCACATGGAGAGGGTAACACGGGCCTCCAGACAGACATAAGGGCTTGAACGGTAGAACGAAGAAAACCATATATCAATGTCTCTTCACACCAATAGCGTCCTATGCAACACCTGCATGGCAAAAATATGCAACGGTCAAGGACATAGGTTTCTTAGTGAGTGCCCAAAGAAAGGTACTCATCAGAATCACTGGTGCTTATCGCACGGCCTCTAAAGCGGCCCTCTGCGTTATAGCTGGGCTTCTAATTAAAAAACCTCCTAGAGATGCGAGAAGCTCTCTACAAAATGAGGAGGAACCAACAACCCACAAATTTTTCGATAATGTAGGGGTCAGGATGCATGCGAGGTGGATCCAGGGAGATTACTACGTCACTCAGTTTCTCATGGGCCACGGCGACTTTAAGGCAAAATTGCTGTCGCTGGGACTCACAGAGAGCGCTGAGTGTTCGTGTGGTTTCCACGAAGAAACATTGGAACGCATCCTGAAGGATTGCCCCCTATACTCAGCGCAGCGGGTGGCGCTTCAGGGTTTGTGGCAAGAAGGCTCTCAGGCTCCAGAACTTGGCCACCCTATAGTTAGTGCTATAAATTTGAAATAAGAAAAGTAACGGAAAAAGAAAAATCTACAATAAGTCGTTACTTACGAATATTTCGAAAATCTTGGCACTTCCTAGTACTCAAAATCCGTTGAGTTTTAAATTTTCTGGCTGGGTATAAATAAGGGCCCGAAACCACAAGGAAGTCACTCTAGTTCTAGGCTTCGAACCAACAAGGTAAGCTTAATATAAGCCGTAGAACGAAATCAAAATTTCGTTCCTCTATTAATATGACATATTTCTAAATGAGGAATCGCAATTCTTCATTCAGACAAATCACACTAAGTTTCACTCACGGAAGTTGACAGGTCGAGACAACTCTTGTGGCGGAATTGCAATTCTACTGGAAGAAAAGGCAAAATAGCGATCTTATATAATCGTCACGAAATCCCAATTTCGGGAAATAATATGAAAGCTTAAAAATAAACGAACCGGTAATAGAAAGTGCAGCGAAGTAGCCGAAGTAGGATACCGAAACTGTACTTATTTGTGATGATACATATGATACATATGAGAGTGTACACCGAGTGTATGTTTTCGGATCGACACAGCAACATCATTATACATATAAGAGTGGGTTCGGAATCGCAATTCCACGACCTTTGAGCCTAGCGAGACGGTAGAAATGAAGACTAGAATCGGAAACGGCAGATGTAGTTAGTTTACGGTAATGAAATTCCTAGCCCAATCATTGTAGTGTACAGTACATATGGACATAAAGTGAAACGAGAGTCAATGAATAACAACGAGATTTAGACGTAACACGTAACGTGTAACGCATAAAGACATAGTATATAACTCGATGACTTAATAATATTTAATAGATATGCGCGGAATTGCAATTCTTTGTACATCGTAATAATAAAAGTCCCTAGATGATCGCGGACGGATGTTGCTGTTTCGTACATCAACATTTAGACGGAAAAATCGAGGATCTCTTACGTCATAGGTGTTTAGTTCAGAAACAGTTTCATTGGCTGTTAATGGACATTTGAAACTAGATCTATGCTGAGTGGATTTCCGATAGATCCGTGAAAGATCATTCTTATAAATAAATATATACTTCCACGAGACAACTGACGTGACTACCATACTTAGAAAGCTCGATTTTTTTCATTGGGTGACGGGTTTCCGAAGATCCCACAAGAAATCGACAAGGTAGTAGATGCTCATTGGGTGACAAACGGTGATTTTGAAGACTCCCTAAACATTACTACAAAACAGTATAGCAGTACGCAAAACGTCAGCGATATATTGGAAATAATACTGAAGAAAGTTATATAGCTCCTGGATTATTAGTTTGACGACAGAACATATATTATCGTTTATGAATAAAGTTTATTTAACCATTCAAGTATGTGTTCACACTCGATCTTATTAGACTGAACTTTACTCCGTGCATAAACATAACCAAGGAAGGTTCCTTACATTTGGCAGATAGAGAACTTCCAAGTGTTGTGCGGATTTGCCAAGATGGTGCTGCAAATCAAAAGCGGCAACATCCCAGCTGAACTGTTTGAAAGTGAAAGAGAAGAGTAAATGGAAAGGACGGAATCCTTTTGTATGCATGAGTAATGAGTAAGGATAAGGATAAAGCAATCGGAATTATCCCCCGCTTTATTGACATATTGTCTGTTCGCGGGTCGGCTCTCGGGTGGAGAGGTAAAGGATGGACAACACAGATACAGAGTACATGGTATCGTCAGCAACCTATTCGTCGGTCTATGTCGTAGCAAGTGTGACGCGGATATTACCCCATCTTTTTCCGAGGTAAGGCCCACGACGCACCGACCGCGGAAAATCTCTGACGGTACCGGCTACTTACGACCGAGGTCGGCAGCGGTCCCGAAATCGTACCTTCGCCTAGCAATGTTTATTTTCGATTTTTATTTTCATAAATTCGGAAATACATTACATACGACTGGACCGTTTAACGCTTCAGAAAGTGTGAATGGGGGACTATTACCGCGACCAACAATTTACGGATCCCAAATGATTTCGGAATCGGGATATTCATATAAGATACGGTTGCGGATAAATCTGTCGCGAAGATCGATCAACGATCACGAATTCTGCTCGAACGGCGGCGCATTGTCCGAACGAGTAGCAATGCTGAGCGAGAGGGCGAAACGGTGGCACTACATGTGGAGGGGGCTGAAATTGTAGTACTAGTCGTGACTGCCCAGTCAACCGCTATATAACTATTACGTCACAATCGCTGTTATGTAACTGCGATAAAGTGAAATGCAAGGGCACGGAAAGGGCTGAAACGTAAATCACGTAATGAGCTAAATTCGCATGCGAATGCAAAAAATGAAAAAATCGAACGCGAAGGGCGCGATATGTTCGCGAGTGCAGGCAGCGTATTCAAATCCACAGACAATAAGAAATATAGTAATTAGTAATATAGTAATAAAGTCAGTTATTTTCGGAAGAAGTAAAATCGAAAATCGCGAAACGCGTTAAATCGTAAGTCGCAAGGATCAATAGAAAAACCACAATAGTGAAAACAACGAAAATATTCGAAAGACTATTTGGCATTAATAAACTGCGCAAAAATAAACGAGAAATGTTCGAAAAATTATATCGAACTACGGTACGCCAATAATAAACAAACACGGTGTTTATTATCCGTGTAAATCCAAACGAAAAAATATTATTTCGACATGTATAAGCGAAAAATAAACGAAAATATTATTTATTATCCGCGAAATCCAGCACTGGTACCTGAATAGGGCACTTAAGAAAAACAACATATCAATTTAAAAAATCAATGTTTTTATTGACTGGAATAGATACAGCTCAAATGTTATTGTTCTTTAATTACTTCGACCCGCACCGTAGGTCGGAATAAGTATTGAATTTGATCCCCGTGACAAAAAAAATTTTGTCCATATTTCAGACCATAAGGAACACAAAAATGCAATAAAAATTTTTGTATATGCCCTGGCCTAACTTAGAACTGATTAGTTTTTGGAATATATCCACCAAGTAGTAGAGTGGGGGAACTAGAAAAATCTTTTTTTCGGTGTAATTTTGACGAGCTCTAGCTCACGAACAAATTCACAGAAAAGCATCCATTACCTCTTTTTGGATATGTCTAAGCCCAACTTAGATCAGATAAAATGCTGAAATATATCCTTCAAGTAATAGAGGAGGGGGAACGAAAAAACTATCTACATTTTTTATAGGAAAATTTTTACAACTTGCGTAGTTTCCCCAATTTTCGGGTCATCATCATCAACGAGTGCTCAAAATACTTTTAAAATGTGTGTGTGTGTGTGTGTGTGTGTGTGTGTGTGTGTGTGGGCACGCGCGTGTGCGTGCGTTCGCGTGTGTGTGCGCGTGTATGAAGTAGTGTTCAGATATATTCCACATTTTTTTAAAGGTATGTCGTGGTTGAACTTAAATCTGATTAGATAACATAATATAGATAGTTTTACTTTCCTCATAATAACTTGGTTCTACCGGCAAGGTTCCTCACAGGACAACACATAAACAAATACATGTATACCTCACAAACATATATAACAACACAAACCATCGGCCCCGTGATCGGTTAAATCGGCGGTCTAGCCGTAGCAGGCGCACCGCAATACGTTCTGTTATAAACGCACGGCGCGCCGACCACGGAAAACCGTTTACGGTGCCGAAAACTACCGACCGATGTCGATAGCCGCCACAAATTCCAACCTTCGACAGCAATGTTTATTTTCCGAATTAATATATTTATTGCAATATATTTAGTTAATAATAATATATTTAGGCTCCCCTAAAATCTGATGGGATATATAAATACTAAAATGGATGGGGGGGGGGGGGGGGGGGAACAAGAAACATTTTCGCAAGCTTTTGGGATGTTATTTTGACATGTTAAATTCCTCATTATATGATGGCAATATATCGTCCAACCTAGTGGAGGGGTGAAGTTTTGAAAATGTCCATTGAAATTTTATAATACCAAATATAAAAAGTAGCACATTAATCTATATGGAAATAGAAATAGAAATCATTAATACATTTCATCTTCATATACAATTAATGGAATTGTATGGATGTGTATGGAGAACATGTGAATTGGCATATGAAATTTATAAACTTATTTTCATATCACTCTGAGCCTTCGGCCGCACCCGCGAAGTATTCTATGTCAGCGAGGCCCGAAGGACCGGACACGGTCAATTTTGCAAGCGCAGCAAGCTACGCGCGAAGCGTGCAAAGGGTCCAGGGGGCGGAGCCCGTGGTGGGGTTTGCGGCCCAAGGCCGCAGGGGCGAAGCCCCTAGTTTATAGTTAAGATTGTCCGTAATTCCTTGTACGTAAGCATTAAATCGATTATCGATTAAATATTTTACATTCAACCAGATTAAACAATATATTTATCTCATTGATTAAACGTAATTACATTATTGATACAAAAATATCTTACACAAATAATACATGGTTAAAAAATCTTAGTAATGTTCCCAACAAACGGAAAAGTATTGAATCTGGAATCTGACCACTTTCGGATTGAATACGTTTCAATCCTGTGTAATATTAAGTAAGATAATAAGTTCTTGTAACAATAATCTTAGACAACGTAGCATATTCAAATGTCGCGCGCTTATGTGTGGCGTCGCGGTAGCGGTTGATGTACATATATACAGGGTGACCCAGTTAAAACAGCGCACCTGAATAATTCCTGAAAAAGGGTTAAATGAAAAAATGTTTCATATGAAAGTTGGAGGGTTTCGAGGGGGACATCCAA
>JAPYZR010005894.1:0-10312 GCA_030522945.1 Trichopria nigra
GCGTCCGGAGAGGGGGGGGGGGGGCGCGGGGCGGGGGCGCGCTGGCGGGCTTTTTTTTTTTTTTTTTTTTTTTTTTTGTTGTTCTTTTGTCGGTTTTTTCTGTTTCACTCGAGTGAAAGTGAAATCAGTGATTACGAAGAAATGAGCATCATGTATATATATATATACGAGGCAAACCCGATTCCGTTCGTGCGAGAAGCGTGCGCTCCAATAATGTCATAACAGAAATTGGAGTGGAGTTTTACAATAGGAAACAAATTTTTAACCGTTGGATTAAGTTTTGACGAGAATGGAAATTGTCGTTCGTGTTTTTTCAAATGTTAAGCAACACTCTGTAAATTTTATGGAGTGAAATTTCACCCTTAAAGAGTGAAAATTGAGCTACTATTCAAAAGATTGAATTTGCACTCTACAATGGAGTGCGTCGGAGAATTTACAATATATATATATATATATACATACATATATATACATTCCAATATCTTATCATTTTTTTTATATCAATGATAACAACAAACTTTAAATAGGAGTAAAAGAATGAATTAAAATTACATTTCATTCCTATGAAGCTATAGTTTAAAAAAAAAAAAAGAAAAAAGTTTGATCGATCATTAATCGACGTTTCTTGCGATTAATTTCATTTTAAATGATCGAAAAATGGCTCAGGGGTAGGTGCAAATAATTATGACCAGTTCGAAATTAAATCAAAAAGAACTTTTATTTTCAAACTTACATTCATTTCATGGAATTGTAAAAACATTTCAGTAGATATCGAAAAGTTAAAAAAAAAAGTTTTTATGTAAAACTTCACATGGCTCAATTTCATGATTTATTCCGAATATATACGTAAGATTCATAAAAACTTAGAAAGAAACAAATAAAAGAACAAAAATTTACCATTCCAATATGACACGCATATATACATATATAGCTCTGCGAGTACTTGCATGGTACTGGGACATTTTTTAATTTCCCATTTGGGATCCGATGGTAATATCCATCAGTTTCCTCCGTATTGTCGAATATCATCATTCGATAATTACATCTAGTGTCATAATCGAAAGAAAATGAGATTTCTGAGAGGAGACCTCCGACTATATATTGTAAACATATAGTTCAGCAAACAAAATTACTCCTGTCATATTATTAAAACACATTTCTTCCTATTCCATTTCGATTAAAGTATTTTTCATCACGATTGAATGGCTATCATTTTTATAAAGCAATATTTTTTTAAACGAACTTTCTTCAAGGTGACTTATCTGATTTTCATTTTCATTAATGAAAATTACATTTACGTCTACTAATACCATTTCAAACTAATTTTTTCCCGAATGATTACAATATAATTTATAATCATCTGTAATGAGATATATATATATATATATATATTTACAATTTATTTAAATACATAATTTATATATATTATAATATACGTATATACAGGGTGTCCCAGAACTGGAGGATATCATTTCAGAAGGCGATCCTTCGTGAAATTTGAAGTCAAAAAGTCCTGTATCAAAATTCGATCCGAAGCATAGAATTTGATGGCGAGCAATTGAAGTTTAAAAAAAAATGTCTATTTTTGCAATAACTCGGCTCAATTACAACTATATTAACGAGTGAGGGCGCATTTTAAAGATTTTTTTCAAGCCCAATAATTCCTCTTTAAGAGCACATTATCTGAGATGAATATTTCGCTAGTTATGGCCTCATAAATGGAAAAAATTGCCTTTTTTGCGGTTTTTCGCGTCTAACTCATCCCGGTAAATAGTTAGCGAAATATCATATAAACAAAGTTGTTGAGCTTGAAAATACAAAGAATTTCCACCCTCATATGTTTCGTTTCGATAAAAATTGAGCCCGTGGTGAGACGTTAAATCTTAAAAAATGACGAAAAACGGATTTGACATTGATGGAATGCGTTTTTCACTAATTTTCTGAGATTTAACGTCTCCCCACGGGCTCAATTTATATCGAAACGAAATATATGAGGGTGCAAATTCTTCGTATTTTCAAGCTCTACAACTTTGTTTATTTGTGATATTTCGCTAGCTATTTACCGGAATGAGTTAGACGCGAAAAACCGCAAAAAAGGCAATTTTATCCTTTATGAGGCCATAACTAGCGAAATATTCATCTCAGATAATATGCTCTTCAAAGGGGATTGTTGGGCTTGAAAAAAATCTTTAAAATGCATCCTCACTCGTTAATATAGGTTGAAATTGAGCCGAGTTATTGCAAAAACAGTCATTTTTTTTTTCTAACCTTCAATTGCTCGCCATTCAAATTCTATGCGTCGGGTCGAATTTTGGTACAGGACTTTTTGACTTCAAATTTCACGAAGAATCGCCTCCTGAAATTAAATCCTCCAATTCTGGAAGACCCTGTATATAATTTATATATATATTTACTTATATTTATTTATTTACAATTTATTTATATGTAATTTATATATATATATATATATAAACATTATAATATATATTATAAATGATTTATATATATAAATAAATTTTTCAAATCATTAAACGTTTCTTTCTTTTCGAACTTAAATTGGCTGGCCAAATTTCGACACCGACGCACCGTGAAAGAGACAATGTAAATCTGCAGAATCCGACTATACGTGTCCCTTCCCTTCCGAGATTTCGCCACGAAAAAAGGCCTCCAACGTTGCGCAAGGCCTCCTTAATAATTCCCTTTACACTCTCCTCAGCCCGCCCTTATCACCCATTAGACCGCGAGAAATCTCTCTCGGTACGACCGCACAGTGCTCGCTGCTCGGATCGTCGATAAATCGGTAACGGCTGATTTCGCAAGCCCGACTTGGTAGCCGATCCGTCTCTCGAACGCCACCGATTGCACGTAAATATCCATGAAAAGTACGATTTGCTCGTCGAGGTACCATTTTTTTAAACGATGAGATTTACGTTAAAATTAGTAAATTATTGGCTTGCGTAAAAAGCGTTTGGATGGAATTTGATTCATTGTTAAAGTTTGCAGTTTAAAGAATTTTTGTTTAAATGGAATAAATAAAGTATTTGCCGTTGCGGAATTTTTTATTCGGTTGGGTCGGTAATGTAAATTCCTAACTGAAAATGAATATATACATCATTTTTATTTTTATTAGATATTTAAAAATGTCTGTTGTATTTTCTTTTTTTTTTTTCCTTTGGGTCCATTCTGTAATTATTCTTTTGAAAGTTTTTAGCGATTTTAAAAAATTTTGAAGTTGTAATTTTTAATTTTAAGCTGGTCCGATTTATTTTCACCTAAACCGGTCCCAACCTAATTGGGGGCCATTTTTCGATCGCTTTTTCATTTAAACTTCACAAAACAAAAAAAATACAAAATATTTTTAGAAATGTATTTTTAATACAAAAACAAAAAATGATAATTATCGAATTTTTGAAATGACAAGTAGAATAATGTAAGCAAATAAAATGGAAAGCACTGTGCATAATTACCATTCAGATTTTTATTCATTCTTCGTTATACATTCTAAAACTAGTTTTTACTACTGCGGGAAACGTGTTCAAAAGTTGAATGAATTATGTGTATCTATTCATAATTACAACGAATCGGGAAGTCAGGAACAAAATTGATAATAGATAGTATAGATAATAATAGTCATGCATTATTGCTTCCCCCTTAATTTCGTAACAATTCCAAGAAATGACTCGCCCTATACGTTTTAAAAAAATGAATGTTAAGAATTATACATTACTTAACAATTTTACTTTTTGGTTATCAGAAATGTTTTCATATATACAAAAAGGAAACTTAACAATACACGTAGCCTCGTTCGTTATACAGATGTAAATGTAGAGAGTAAAACGCAAATGTATAAAAAATTGTCTTTTTAATTGTTTATCATTATTATATTTTCTATGAAAATTTACATATATAAGTTTAAACACTGCGATTGATTATAAACTTATATATATATATATATTGATGTACCTGCTCCGGAACCCCCGTAGCCATAGGACTTCGTATTTGTTATATTCTGGGATAGGTATATAGCATGTATTAATTGTAATTATTAGTAATAATTATTCAGAAATTTGTTTCAATTTCGGACAAACTATTAACAAGCATTATTTATCATTAATTTCGAATGATAGGAAACTTCGAGTAACATTTTTTTTTTTCATTATTTTTCTTTTATTTATGATGTGTCCCTTTGAATCTGCGAGTCCAATTGGATAAATTATACGAATATAAGTTGCAAAGCTTGAATCAAATCCTGAAGGCCCCTAAGAAGTCATTAAAGCCAAACACTATATATATATATACACTTACTTTTTTTTGGTAGCGAAAATTTTAAACGCGTTATGTTCAAAATGCTTTTCTTTCGCGCCGGCCAATATAACTAAAAAAATTAATGGCTGAATAACTCGAAATTTTGTATAGATATTTGTACATGTATCGTGTACTTCATGAACCTAAAAATATGTTACAATTATTTCATAACCATCTCAGCTTCTTTCGTTTTTTTTTTTTTTGTCTTTGTGATAACTCGCGGTTTATTATATGATATGAATATAAATAATTCTTCATATACTCATCAGTAATGTATCTAAACACATTTGTATTATTTTTGCAATAATTATATACATTTTACAATTATTGTTAAATAAACATTGGCGAAAATTTCTTTTATTTACATTAAATTCGTCCCTGAAGTCCCTAGGATATAAAATTCCTTTTAAATCACGCTTTCAGATTCTAGAGATGATAACCAAAGCTATTGTTGGTAAAAATTGTAAAATACTTATTGTTGTTATTCTTTAGCAATATACAGCAGAAAAACGCCAGTTTCGTCCAAAAAAGTGGATATTTTTTTTATAAAGTATGCATTCGTTAAAAAAGATAACAACGGAACCTTTTGATCTCTAATTGTATGCAGAATACAATACAATTTTTTTTATTTAAAAAAAATCTATGTTGTTCTGAAATTTTTATTCTTTCTATATAAGAATATGATAAGAACAGTTTATTATCATTTCTGGTTTAATTGCGCCCATGAAAGGATTAATAAATATTATTTTTTACAATTTGTTGAAAAAAATATCAATTTTTTCAAATGTTCTGAATATTTTATTTTTTTATTGTTTTCCGTTTTTTTTTTTTTTTAAATATAGGTATTGAAGTACAAAATAATTTGCCATTTTGTTTTTAAAAGAATTAAATGAATTAAATGAAATAATGACAAAAAAAAAACTTAAACTTAAATATTACAATATACAATTTACTTGAACTTAATCTTATTATTTCTATAAAATCTTTTTAAAAATGCTGTTTATAAGCATTAATCAATTATGGAAGTAACATTTGAAATCGCCTCCATCGAAATGCCCGAAGACAAGTGAACTAATTGCAATTATAAGGTCGTCTTAATTAAATTAATTTTAGAAATAACACATATATATTACGATTATACACGTAACGAGAAATGTATAATAATAAACTATCACGACACACGCGATATAGTCGAGACAGCTGAATTATATGTACCTGTCCGAAACTGGTTGAAATGACGGAATGCGTATCGACGGCATTCGTCGTATGTCTTAGGCCAAGTGTGCGATCCCGACCCAAACCCTATAGTAATAGATATACCACATATATACCCTATGGGAAGTCGTTATATTGCAGACATTACACCATCATTCGACGCAACCGTGTACATGCTGCATCATTGCGCTTACGATACGTAGAAAATATGTAGAGTAAATTCAATGCTTGGATTTTCCAGTTAACGTGCGTATATCGTGTATACACACACACATATATGTATACACGCGTATACGAGCGATCCCGCCTTATTTTCTTCTCGACATTGCGTATATCTCGCGTTCATGAATTTGCAACGATTCAAATGCACCGTTTCAGCATCGCGTCGCTTCATTAGAAATTTTATTGCGCCTAAATGCAACCGGTGACAAATCAATCTTGTTTATATATATAGTTTCATATATATATAGGCGATCTGAAAAAAATTTGTTACTTTCAAGTAAATATTTACTTGAATTAAGAAAAGATTTTCTTGAATTAAAGTAAGATTGACTATAAAAAGAAGGAAACATTTTCTTAATTCAAGTAAATATATTTACTTGAAAATAACAAATTTTTTTTCAGTGTATATCATTAGGGGTTAATTTTTATTTGTTTCGGTGAAAATGCCGAATGTGATTTTATATATACACGACGATTATATGAACAATGGAGAATATATACGCACTTGACCGTAAATATATTTTAATAGGGTGGTATATATGTATATATATAGCGATCAGGAGCGGTGCACCGCCGCGAGTGCATCGGCGCAGCGTGGTGCTATAGGAGAGACCCTCTCCGACCACTTGTTGAAATCGGGGCTCGAGCGACCCGTCACCACCACCCGACACGGAGGGTTGGGGGGTGAGTGGAGCTAGTGCGCCTCTAATCGCATTATATGGCCACGTATATATAACAACGCGACAAAAATATATATTACGGTAATGCTCGCACGCGGTAGCGAGACACAAAGAGTTAGATTTTACTTTTAGTTTCGAAAATGGGTTTGCAGAGTGGGGAAGGCCTTGGCACACTTCGCACAGCGAGACACGCCGCGGAGGAAGAGAGAGAGAGAACACCGCAGACAGACGGCGTATTGTGCGAGAGAGAAAAAGTCGGATTAAGAGAGAGAGAGAGAGAGATACGAGAAAAACGCTCACAGAGAGAAACACGCATGCGCACGCGAGCACGTCGTAAGTTGCAATAAATATCGGGTACATACCATTCAATGGAACGCTGGTGAGAAAAAGTTTTATAAATCGAAATGATAAATAAAAAAAAAAAAAGAGAGAGAAAAATGGAGAAATTGATTAAGTTGTACAATGCCCGTTTCGATATTTGAGGCGAGTTTGGCGTGATGCGGGTATTAATTTCGGGAGAAACTCCGGTTTATTACGTCTTCTGATATACCAAAGAGAAAAATTGCAAATTACCTCGAGCATTTTAAAAGGATATTTTTTGTCTGATTTAATATCTCGTAAAATACATTTTTAATAAAATATTTCAAACGAACTTTTTACAACAAGAAAAATAAATAAATATAATATAATTTATAAGATTCATATATATATATATAGAATCCAATAAAATAATTATCATAAAATGAAATTACTTCATACGTAAAATTATTCGCTTTATTGTAATACTATATTTTTATGATTATGCACTATATAGTAGTATATACGCGTGTAAGGATTGCGTGAATATAGATATATGAAATATTTTATAATTGTATATATATATAATGATATACATCGATTTTATCGTAATTATATTAAGTTTATTTCGTGTAAATCGATTTTCGACCATTATATATAAGTGTATGACTGAATATTTGAATAATATTCCCTGATATAACAAAACAGCACAAGTCTGCAATTTGACGCAGCAATACACCGACAACTTGCCGAAAATGGCATATTTTTTTGGCAATTTGCTGATGTGTTGGCGGAACTATATCTGAGATTGCACCGACGAATTAAAATCGTCAGTTTGTATCGTGCTAGTTTTTGCTGATATTTAACAGTAGTAAATGCACGTGTGTTCCATTATTAATTAACTTGGATATAAATAATAAATAAAACTAGAACTCTTTTTACGTTGAGGCAATGAAAATAATGGAAAATTGTAGTGAACGTGTAGGGATTTTGCGACTGCAAGATTACAATAACGATAACTACTGTTTATATAAGAGAATGATATTTTATGGCCAACAATAAAATATAATTTTTTTTTAAATAGCCAATTAAAATAAATATACATATATATATACACTGAAAAAAATGTCTATATTCAAGTAAATATTTACTATAATATAAATATAAATAATATATATATACATTTATATTTATATATATATATATCATTTAATATATTTATATTTATATTTATATTTATATATTTATATTTATATTTATATAT
Organism: Trichopria nigra; assembly: GCA_030522945.1. Lineage (NCBI taxonomy): Eukaryota > Metazoa > Arthropoda > Insecta > Hymenoptera > Diapriidae > Trichopria > Trichopria nigra. The sequence continues at coordinate 7,984 of JAPYZR010005894.1, forward strand.
TTATATTTATATTTATATTTATATATCGATATATATATATATTTATTTATTTATTTGTTTGTTTATTTATTTATATACATATACAATCTATTACATATAGATATTTCTAGACGGTGCACTTAGCATTCGTACCGCCCTATACGTTATTATTTCCCGCACTTTTCTACGTGCGAGAAAAGCGTTAATGGAAGGCAGGATTGACGATGGAATCGTCCTCAACCGGTACATAATTATTATCTAGGTAATAGCATTGTTCCAATAACAGAAAAAAACGAAATAGCCTCGGGGAAACCGAGAGTAATTGAAAAAAGTCCTCGCGGTTCTTTGCGGCCTTGCGACACTTGTCATATTCATCCAATAAACAATCGCTATGCATGTATCGCTTTTCCAAAAAAAAAAAAAAAAAAGACAATCTCTCTTACCAATCGCTTTTCGACGATACGAAAACCGACCGCGTGATTGGTCGATTAATAATAATTATAACGAGTATAGTTCGCGGCGCAATTAAACGAACGTGAAATTCATAACGATTATATACGTTGAACTGACTTTAGAAATGCAACGAAAACTTTGTATTCGGTAATCGAATTACTTAATTATCTTATTTAATTACGACATTTATATATATTTATATTTATTTTAAAAATATTTTATTGTGAAATGAAATAACTGTACATTTCGTTACGAGTACGGGAAATTGTATTTCCCGCCACGAGTAAAGAAAAACAATTCTCTTATAGTGCAATATATATAAATATTCTTATTTCTTTTAATAATAATAAAATGTGTCATTTTTTGTTTCTGTTTTATGATATTAAATCACGTAGTCACATATGTACGTTTTACCAAATAAATTCTGAAGAAAGACAAAAAAATAGCAAAAACGGTAGACATGTTTTATTAAATATCAACGTACTTGTAAAACACTAAGATAAAATACACATTTTGTTAATTTTTCTTAATATTATGCGGGGAAATTCGTATTTCCCACACGTTTTTTTGGAGTTGACTTTTCCGATATTGGGGGAAATACGAATATCGCGCACATTATTAAAAACTTATGCAATAAAGTATACCAATACAATGTCCAAAATCATCGGTTTTGGCACAGATTGAAATCTATATGTAATCGCGGACAGTGCGAAAGTGTCGACCTCTATACGAACTAATTCTGCAGATGCGCAAAGTAAACACCACATAATATCAAATCTATATGTATCGGGTAAAATTTTGCTGTAATCATCAATGACAACTTATTGTAAAATTTTTGTAAAATTTCACGTCAATGAAAATGACATAAACAAAGATCATACATGAGTTTCAAGACACGTGTTCTGTATTATCATTTAAATAAGAATGGAATTACGTTTGATTGTGTTTCTCTCGCATCATAGTAATTCATTCTTGTTTTTTCTTTCTTTTTTTTTTTGTTTCTTATTTATGTATCGCTGTTTAATTGTTTTGGTCAGCATTAATCATTGTTCACCTTTTTGTAAAGAAATATAATCAATTATTTAATTGTTTTTAAGATTTTTAATTTCTTGCAATAATGAAGTTTTTATATTTTGATTTTAATTAAAGAATGAGTAGAATTACAGTTCAAGAACCAAAAATTCACCGAATAAATGAAAGAAAAAGGTAAAAATTTAATTCCTTCATAAATTATTTAATTATACCAAATGCAAAATTTACTTTCAAAAGTTGAAATGCTCTTTTGAAACGACAAACCACGAATTAAATCTTATTTGTTTTTTTTTTTTTTATAGTCATAATAATAAGCTATATCATTTGTTATTATAATATTTTGTAAATTCTAATTGTAAAATTTAAGCAATTTTTTACTAACGAAATAAAAGCATTAGTTTATATAAAAGCAACAAGTTATTGATATTTGCATGACATGTTCTTGCGAATTTGTGAATTCAATTCCGTATTATTTCCAATTTTTCATTAATTTTAAACCATGTATGCAATTATCATAGTTATTCGTCGATTAGTTCTGTCCGTAAGCTACATCTCAAGTGAGATTCATTTTAACTATATAATTATTATTTTATCAAATAATTGCGATATTAATATTAAATACTTCAACGATTTTACAATGTAAGTATATATAGATTGGTCGATTTAAATTTGAATGAATTATATTTTTATTAACGTTGCTACTATCGTATACATATATCAATATACAGGGTGACCCAGTTAAAACAGCGCACCTGAATAATTCCTAAAAAAAGGGTTAAATGAAAAAATGTTTCATATGAAAGTTGGAGGGTTTCGAGGAGGACATCCAATGGTACCAACAATCTTGACCTTAAACTCGATTTTC
>JAPYZR010005895.1:0-19990 GCA_030522945.1 Trichopria nigra
ATTGTTGGTACCATTGGATGGCCCCCTCTATCCCCTTCAACTTTTGCAGAGGTCATTTTTTGATATCATTCATTTTTACAGAGGTATCTGCGTGGTCGGATTAAAATGAAACACCCTGTATATATATATATACATGTATATATTAAAAAGATTACGCACTTAATCATTGAGGCCCAAAGGATAAGACGAAGAATAAGACAAGATATATATAAAATTATTTTGATTCCGGAAATACCACGATTATCCGGCACCAGATGTTGAAATGTTTAAAAGTCGTGAAGAATAATGAAAGCGATAAAGAAAATCTAAATGCTGATAACAGAGTGGCAACGTGACTTGTTTTCGAAAACGGCGTTGTATCCAATGTATACAAACAATTTGGAAAAAAGTTGACCTGTATTTTCCTTCTATTTTTATAAACAGTTTTGTAAACAAAACAAAAATTGCGTAAAATGAAAAGAAATCAACACGTAGCACGATTGCTATACGCAGTAAATCGTCTATTTTTCACCGGATAAGAATAGTACCTCGAGTCGCGTTTATTACCTACCCCATGATAAGTAATGACCATCATATTCTCGGTATAGTGCAGTTAACCATACGTGCAACTGGCTTTTTGTAAAATATTCCACCTTTTCTTTGCGGACGTGGAGCCACGAGCTAAATCGTCGCAGGCAACTTGCCAACAACTGGTTGGAAGCATAAGGAATCGAGTTGGGTCAGCTTTGATGTTGTCTTTTTTTTCCCTACTGCTGACAGCACTGGACGAGATATCGGAGAGACTCGCTGGAAACCTTTGTTACTTAATCCATTATACGATTTACACAGTGGCCTCGTGTTAGGGCTATACGGACATTTTTGCCAGTACTATTGAACCAGTTGATCTAAATATTTGTGAAAAATTGTATCGGTAAAATTCGATGTAATAAAAATGGAGGTTTCATATATACGTAAAACCCGTTTTTTTTTCTTGAATATTGTGACTGTTTAATTTTATATTTTAAGTGTAATATTCATTAGCATTTATTCATTGGCATTTTAGAAGAATATGACATTTTAGTTTCAGAAATCTGTATTTTCTTTTATTATCCAGTGCCATTTTCATTCTATAGTCTCAATAGAATTAATTTTTTTCTTTTGTCAATTATGTCATATATATAAATTATGAAACGTTATTGCCCAGCAAGTGCAATTTTTACAATTACGTAACAACTATGTAACAGTTACGTAACAAGTTAAATTTGTGGCAATGTCATCTAACTGTTACTTTTAATGTTTACAGGGTCCCTGGTAGAAATTCTGGTCCACTTTTACTAGATACAAGCTAGTTGCTATCTAAAAGTATTGGTTTAAAAGTATATGCGATAAAAGTGTTCATAAACAGAACAATAATTAGAAAAAAATAAATAAACCAGATTTTTGTTAGAAAACTGTCCAAATACTGGATATTAAAACTGGATTTAAAGTGGCCTAGATTTTGCTTAAATATCTTGCCTAATGACGGATCTGTCAAATTATTCAAAATTTGTACACAATCATCGTATCTAATTATTCCCTCCACTCCAAAAACAGTGAAATTATTCAGAAAATGTATACAAAACAAATGGACAAATGTTAGAAACATATACTATCCAGTCACAATATGCAGTTTATTTTTTTTTCATGCCCTCTTAAAACCGTTTTCTTAATTGTTTTGAAATACAATACTTGTGCAAACTTAGTAGGACGACAATTTGACCTATTTTCTTTTATAATTTAATAAACACATAATAAAACATCGAGCTGTAAAGTGTCATAAAAGTCGGCTGCAATTGATTTTCTCAAACGTAAATACTGGAGAAGATGAGGTTGAGGTCAGCAATGAAGAAGGTGATGAACAAACCCCATATGCCCATGCTGATAAAAATGATATTTGCGAAAGGTTTAACGACAATAACAATGTAGATAGTGATGATGCGAACAAAGAATATGAGGAAACTTATGGACAAAGTGTTGGTGCATTTCACCACGTATTAAATGTGATTTAAAATCGTCATGCCACTACGGTGTACATAACCTTAACAAATTTATATAAAAAATATGACAATAATATTGGGCAGATTGTAGGTAGAAATTGGACGGGAAATGCTTAGGTAAGTCGTCCAAGATCGATGTGCCTAAAAATGTTGGACAGAAATTGGGTGGAAATTGTACAAGATTTATCTAAAAAAAGATATCTAATTAATATCAAGAAAAACGTTACATTTCCAACAGTAACAGTGATCTGTTATATTCTCCAAAACCTTTCGAATAATTAGGAGTAATTTCTACCAGGGCTGGTAGTATGCGAAATATTACGAAAATTAATTGAGCCCTAAACGAGTTTCCAAATTTGTAATTATCCATGGGTAATTAATCCTAAAACGTGCTTATAACCATATCGTTTCGAAGAATAACGTAAGTCAAAACAATACAAAACAGGAATCTCGAATACCGCAAAAGACAAGAAGCGAGCATTTTGAAAAGGATAGCCAATAATCGAATTTTATTACCTGAGAGTTTCGAGAATATATATACTGTTCGTGTATAATTATACGTGTTTCCGGATTTTTGGGATCGAAATATTCTATTAGTCAGCAGAAATCTTAAAAATGTATAACTTGTATATATTACCAGTTTAAAGCCCGGAAAAACGAAAATGTGTTGCGAGATTTCAAAAAGAAATTAAATACTTTTGATTACTTCTCCATTGTTCTCAATGTTACTTGTGAAATCTCTCATTATATAATCGTGTCATTTAATTATTATTATGTTTACATAAAAATAAAATATAATTATATGTATAAATTTATTAATATAATTATATTATTGATGATATATATATATATATATATTTTAGTCGTAAGTCGACCAACATAAATACATCTATATATATATATATATATATATATATACATAGATGAGAATTTGTAAGAAGCTTAAGCAATTCAAATTTAGTAAATAAAAAAATCCTGAAATATATTTTCTCCAATAAACAAGATACGAAATTATGATATTATATAATCATGATATTTTATTAATCGAACTTTCATTATGCACTTACTTAATCCGAATTTCGAAATACATCGTTACCACTTTTGCTGATTTTTTTTTTTTTTTTTTTTAATTTTTATTCGCTTACGTGACACGATCTGGTATTTTAAACTGCTTTTTGTGACTTGATATATGCAAATTACATTTTGAAAATGTCGGAATGCAGAAATCGTCGTATTAATTGTTATATAAATATAATAACAGTTTTCGACCGAATTTTGCGATAAAATATTAAACGCAGCATATATGTAATATATTTACAATATTAGATTGATTAAAATGGTAGAGATATGACAGAACGAAAAATATTAGAAAAAAGATAAGTTGAAGAATGTTTGAAAATTAAGAAACATTGATACAATCGTAGAATATTGAAGGTACAAAAGTTGAAAAAAAAAAATATATACATAATGAAAATTACTGGAAAAATCAAAAACGAAAAACAGTCAATAATAATATAATTATATTAATATAATAATAATAATAATTATAATTATAATAATTATAATTATATTTTCTTTATAATTATTGTAGTTTAAATTTCAGAAGAGGATCCGTACTGTGGATCGAAACATAATTTTAAATTTTCATTTAGTATAAGGACTGTTTTTCGTTTTTGACTTTTTCAGTGTTGAAAAAGTCAAAACGCAGTCGTAAAGTTTTAAATAATTTTTTATTAATGATGAAAATTAACAAAAAAATGACAAAAAAAAAACATAAAAAATACAAAAATAAATAATAGAAATTAATAATAAAAAATGACACGGATTTAAATAAAAAATGTACAAAACTAGTATTGATAACAATAATGGAAAACCAACATTAAAAAATGTTGAAAAAATCAAAAGTAATAATATTAATTAATATTAATCAAAAAATGTTACAAATTTTACTAAGCGAAAAACTTGAAAACCATCAAAAATTTACATAAACATTTTTTCATGACTTTGATCATTTCTTTCATATAGTAAAGAGTGAAGACTGGATAAGGCAAAAGCAACATTTTATCCAAACACGAAATCACGAGTCTGAATTTTATTCGCCAAATTTTTTGAAGTGAATTTTTTACTCGAACCAGAAGAATATAACGTATTCACAAGTAACAATAAAAGCGGAAACAAAAATTTCGTTGACATCATAGTGACATGATACATCATTAAGTAATAATTGTATCTAAATAATTTGCTAGAACCTCTTTACTTAACCTAACAGCAATTCACTATCGTCATACCCCACGTAATTCAAAGAATATAACAACTAAATCACATCAACCTAAAATGTATAAATATATTGTTCGAATTAATAAACAATATCTGCGCTACCACATTTCAACACCTGGTTGCCTTAGCGAGTAATTTAATAAGACGGCACCTGCTGCACGTGCATGCACGCATCCAATATCAAGGCGTAAGTATTGTTGTGACAGAACAATCCTTCGTAACTCGTATTCATAAATTGTCGCAAAGTTTGTCATGTAAACAACATCGAAATGGCTTCATAACAATCTTATTGTAGTAGGATACATTCGTTCGTTTACATTTGAAGCTCCCCTCAGCAGCGAACTTGTTCTATACGCCAAGAGGTTTGCGAAGCCCAGAATAAACAAATAAAATTGCGGTCTATACTCGCTGCATCTTCCTCCACGCTTAACTGTACATTTCAGAGCTCCAAGTAAAATGAACGTTCGAATGCAGTTCCGATAGACCATGAAAAACGATTAATTTCCTGGCGACCATCCACCTACCCGCCGGTTCAAGGGGTCCATCGACCGAGACGAACCGCATCATCGGATACCCAACGACTAACACGAGTCGAAAAAAAGACAGAGAGAGATGGAAAAAAGATGAATCCTCCCGCAGCTTTCGCAGCTGTCGGCTAAATAAGAGTGAACGGCCTGTACGGCGAGCGAAATCGAGAACGAGACGAGAAGATATAGGCGCGTTGCCAGGCGCAGGCTGGCCAGATAAAAAGAGCAGAGTATTGTCGGCTCATAGTAGGGTCGTATGGCTCACATCCGAGTGTATACGTGGTGTAGGTATAAGAAAGGCCCAAAGAGTGGGGGTGGAGGAAAGAGGGAAGCGAAGTGAGGAGGCCGACAAATGGAGGACTGGACAGGATCTGTATAGGATCTATAGGATCTATATAGTCAGCTGCGGCCTTCTGCGACCTTCTCCCCCACCAGTGGCGCACGCCAGCCTGGTCGACTTGGGCCTTCGCCGAGCGGACGTGCCTGCAATTCCGAGGCGTTTTGTTCCTATACTGAAATGAACGAGTCAAACGATCCTCTAGCGTTTTGCCCAAAAGCTATTTTTTTTTTTTTATTATTATTTCGAGGGACTCACCGCCGAATGCTGCAAAGTTCCCAAGGGATTTCCGATCAAGGCACAGGATTTCCTGGCCATCAGGTACAAGTGTTGCACGACACTTGTTATCCTAATTATCGTCTTGCCGAAAACGAGCAGGCATTAGAAGAGAATCGTTTTTATCCTTTACCTCTGTTTCTCTGAACTTTTGACTTGACTACTTTTTTTTTTAACTGCATCACTTTAGGTCAATTTCCCACCCGTTCTCTTCCGGCTGTGGTACCACTTTACGATCACATATAAATAGTCCTGGAGATAATCGTCCTAACATAAGGACACTCGACGAGTAATCAACGCTAGAGGAGAAAAGGAGGGAGCTTAATGCGATGATGACATAACCTTAAATGTTTTGATGTCATTTTTAAATTCGATCCAATATATTTTTATTTGATTAGGTGTGTAATCGGGAAGATCCTTCACCCTGGGGCGAGGGCTGTAACTCCATTAATGATCAACAGCATTTGATCCAATCCTGGTCTAATGGATCCTTAAATGTATTTTTATAGTCGTTTTCCCCGTGAACATGATCTCCATTGCCATAGCCTCAAGCCTAATTTGTAAAGCCCTGCAAAATGGTTCGATAGAATTTTGCTCAATCTTGAATCGTCTGGATACATAGAAAGTGTTCTATGATTGATAGAAGGACGAGGAAAAGTACAAATTAGATGTGTAAGTATGTACGGTTATGAAAATCCATTACAAAAGTCCAGATAATCTTCAAGTCCGTAACCAAATCTCTGGATCGTTTGGCCATCCATTCGTACATCTGAAACGTTTTGGGACGTGACTTAAAATTGGTATTCAAAATCAAGTTTGAGCGGATGCCGTTTACGGGATGTGGAATTCATGTAATTTTGACATTTCAAAAATTGGCCTTTGTTTAGGATTTTCCAGGATTCTGATTCCCAACATGTCAAAAATAAAAATGGCGATTTCAAATTCGAAAACCGATGCAAAGACTCTTTTTATCACCTTTTATAGACTTTCTCAACATTTTGTTTTGGTACTTGGTTTGACATTCTACTTGTAGTCATTAAATATCATCCCGGAAATAATTTAGAACTTCTTAATTTGCACTGGTCATGTAATTTTGCATAATTTCCAAGTAATCGTCCGGTGAGTCTCATTCGAGCGTCTGCATAATCTATGCTTTACAATTTTTACAACGCCCTAATACTGATGCTGGTGTAATTCTTTCTGTACATTACGCGGCACAGTTCAAGCAAGGTAGGGCGTGTATAAACCTTGCAATCTTCGTAATTTCTATGAAATTCCCGAAGGTTACTTAGCGATTAAGTGCTCGTTACGCAAATTGTGCGACCGACGCGTATTCTGCGATCTCCCATTTCATTATTGAAACTAACAAATAAGTTTTAATGACCGTCTACAAATAAATATGTTTTATTTATAAATTAATGACGATAATAATGTAATTAGTGCAATTCATGATATGAATGCCGAAATAATCAGATAAAAATGAATTCAAAATTCGAATCCATTTCAATTTTAGCCTGGCATATCTGACCGCATTGTTATATTCCATCCTATGTTTTGTTGTTTTTATGTTATTTTTTTCTATACGTTTTAGTTACAAAACAGCAAAAGGAATTGGTTAGGAATGGCCCAAATTGAAACAAAAATTTCAGGGAGACAAAATATTGTTCTACTTTCAATTCAAATCCATTTCATTTTTATTGCAATTCATTTTAATGAATTGAACCAAAATTGAGTCCATTTTTGAAATCGAAAATATTTTTTTTTACATCAGTCTTGGCTTTTGTGAATTTTAAAAGATTTTTAAAAGATTGGATTTCAAAAGATTGTCGTCTGTGGACTTTCTTCTTGGAATTTCACATATATATTCTTTAATTCCTCTGAATTCTTCTGAATTCCAAATAACGAATTGAAAAATATTAAATTTGTGAATAAGGTGACGAATCAAAATGAAATTATTGAAAAGCTTTAAAAGAGATTTTTTAAAATGCCAAATCTAAAATGGCGGACGAAACTGACGAAAGTGACAAATAGAAGCGGAATTGGATTTGTATCGAGTTGCATTGTTGTATACGTTTGTATTGCTCAAATGAAATTTTTTTATTATGAACATATACTATACTTTGCATATGGAAAAGGAATGAAAACGAAAACTCGTTTTTCAAGCGAACACCGCGTCATGCGGATGGAATTGGCAATGACGCCGATGAAATGTTATTTTGGTCGAAAACATAATTTGACTATCGCATCTTCTTAATATACAGGGTCTTTTGTTTTTCATTTTTCTTTTCCTCAAATCAAATGCCTGCATACCCCGCGAGTCGTTCCCACCATCAAGGGATTGCTTATTTCCGAATTCTCCCGCGGGGCCTTTTTTAGGGTTCGAGCTCACGGGAAGAAATTGCTGCAGAAAACACAAAGCCCGGGTGTAAAACCGGTGTTGGCGAAACAGTTCGACAGAAATCGGTAAACGAACAGGCACCGACCGGTAGTAAGTGCCTGCACCTTCGTGCTGCTATGCCAAGATTGCCGGGTCTTGATGCGAGCTGGTGCCTGCGCCTTACCGGGGCCCCACTTTTAGACTCCGCAATGTGGACCTGGTGCTATTATTCTTTTTCTCGTCATTGTATATGTAGCCATTAATCTTGGTAGGATATCTGAATTAAAGTGTAAATCGTAAATGTATACGCGAAAGCCGAATATATTCAATAAGGTCACGGGAAGGCTGAATTCCGAATGGAGGCGAAAGCGATTGACGATGCGATTTCATGTTTGTACAAGTTTTACTGCTGATATTTTTGTGGGGCATAGGAACTTTTTACGTCAATGAATATATGCATGCTTTTTTGCGTCAATCAAGTTTTTGTGATTTTCAGGCTATTTCATCGATTCAGGCTATTTCATAATTTTGATCGAAAACAGTTTGGAATGAGTTCTATATATCATCTTGAATTTTTGCAAAATGAAACCCTATGCCAAAATGAATGCCCTATGTCAGGGAACAGTTATCACGAATCACTATGACAAAATATATGATGAAATGTCGATGGAAAACAAACATATAATAGGAAAAATTATAAATTTTACAGAACCTTAAGGAATTGACATAAAATTTACAAAATCTGTTAAAATGTGAAGGAAAGAAAAAAGAAAACTGTAATATTTCTAATAAGATATAGGAATTTAACGCAAGACAGGAAAATATATATGACAAATATTGTCTTAGCAATGTAATAAAACGAACGAGGGACGTCGAAAATGAACAAAGAAGTTTCGAGAATGAACGAAGGTCGTAGAAAATGAACGAAGAACGTCGAAAATGAACGAAGAACGTCGAAAATGAACGAAGGACGTCGATAATGAACGAGGGACGTCGAGAATGAACGAAGAACGTCGAAAATGAACGAAGGCCGCCGAAAATGAACGAAGAACGTCGAGAAAGAACGAAAAACGTCGATAATGAACGAAGAACATCGAGAATCGTCGAAGGACGTCGAGAATGAACGAATAACGTCGAGAATGAACGAAGGACGTCGAGAATGAACGAAGAACACCGAGAATGAACGAAGGACGGCGAAAATGAACGAAGAACGCCGAGAATGAACGAAGAACATCGAGAATCGCCGAAGGACGTCGAAAAATTTATAAAACGAATGCGAATGACATAATCAACAGAGAATTGATGTCAACGGATAAAAGTCGATGACATAGAAAAATTTCATAGAATTTATAAAAATGGTATACACTTCAACGCATGTACCAAACCTATAACAATTTTTGACAAATATTTATGAAACCGTTAAATATTTGTGAAAGTTGATGAAAAAGGTTAAATATCTCATAAATATCTGTGAAATATTTGGAATTGCTCATAAACATAAACAAATAAATAGATAAATCTATCAACGTAGTGGGTGATGCAACTTATAAAAATTAAAACAACAAAAAAAAAAAAAAAAAAAAATGACAAAACTTATAAAATCTTGAAATCAGTACAATATTCACATAAAAAACAAAAGCTAAAACATATAATGACTAATATATACTAAACATTTCAAATCTTGACAAATGACATAATGTCATTTTTTCGAGTTTTGGAATCTGTCATTGATAAAAATTGATTCAAATAACAAAATAAGAAAACGCAGGAAGACTTTTAAGATATTCAGTCCAAGTGGACAAAAATTAATAAAAGTGAAGAAGGCTAATAAATTATTATGAAAATTATGCAACGCTGATTGGAGGATAGTATATATAAAAAAAATTAACGACACCCGATAAAATCAAGAAATTAATCAAAATTGACATAATTGATAAAAACGTCGATAAATAAACAATCGTGGACGAAAATAAATTAAAAATATCGATAAGAAAAATGGACGGTATCACATTCGCTGTATCGATGATAACCGCGCGATGGCAACGTTATTGCGGGACTCTATCTCATTCGCATGAAGATGTCTGAAATTCTGACAATATGATAATATTTATCATTTTCACGATAATTTAATCATACATTTTTCCTGGCGTTGCAGGAAGACAAAAAACCATGCATTAGATTCCCTTTTTTATCACTTTTATATCTGTAACTTTACTTGGTATTTTACCGTTATACGTTTTTTTTCCCAACGAAATACAAATTAATACTTACGATATTAAATATTACTTTCATATATTAAACGATCAATTATTTAATTTATCCTCATTTTTTTTTTTTTTTAATTTAACCATAAAATAAAATTTGGCTGAATAGGAGCATGGTCACTAATTAGTACATACACTGAAAAAAATTTGTTATTTTCAAGTAAATATTTACTTGAATTAAGAAAATGTTTCCTTCTTTTTAGTAAATCTTACTTAATTTAAGAAAATCTTTTCTTAAAAAATTAAAACGTTAATATTTATTATTTACATTCACACAATTGACAATTGTTGCAATTGTTATCGACATCGAGTACTCCGATATTAAACTCGACAGACGACAAATGAATAGACTCATAAAAGCCTTTCTTGAACGCACTTCAAGGATCTACAAGGCCGTGGCAAAAACAAAAGATGTAACAACCCTTTGGACGAGTACTTAATAAATGAATCGCGTGTTTACGCTCCTTACTCGAGACTGAATTCGGTGAATGAAAATACTGAAGTGATATGTATAATCGCGACCGTTATTGCATTTAGGTGACTGAAAAGAATCGAATTGCGTAACTGCAATGGACTACTCGAATGCGGTGAAGAATGAATGAGTTTCTGTAGCACTTTAGTGAATGAGTTACTCAGGAAATACGTTAGTTTCTGAATGGGTATATTTGTATTGTATACCCTACTTTCAATCTTGCGTAAAACAAAGGAAAATAGTTTGAAACAAAAGAAAGCCGACGACAAGGTTAATTATGATACGATAAATTTTGTAAATATTGGTATAAATATACATTTACTAAAAATTGTAATTAAGAACTAAAATGTTAAAATTGATGGAAAAATAAATAAACGTAATATATGTATAATTGAAAATAAATTTAAAATGATTCATTAAAAAAAATAATTGACAAAAGTCATTTTTAAAAAGAATAAAAGTTGTAAAGATGAAAAATAATTCGAAACGATAAAAAATAAACAAACATTAATGGAACCCAATCGATGGTTAAAGTGTCACATTGTAGTTCTCCATCCATTGTTTTTAAATAATAATAATTTCTTTAAATCTCTTGGAGTGAAAATCCACCTTAATCTTTAGAGTTAAATGCTAGAGTGAAACGCTCATTTTTTATACAAACAGCGACTCTATTCCTTAATCCATGAAATTAAATGGAACGATATTAAAAATTTTCCCTTTTTTTCGAAATATTGAAACGAAATAATGAAAACATAATCATCAAATAAAAATTGATAAAAATGGACCCATAATTTGAATCAATTTCAACGTATATATTAAATCAAACCTATTTGTCAATATAATATCCGTGGATAGAAAAGAGCAAATTTTTATATTGTTTAATACCCTTGAATTCACATTAATTTCTACAAATTTTGAATTTGAAATTCCAGTTCGTTTTCAGGGACGACAGCAATTTTGTTAATTTTAAACTATATTTGTTTCTATTATATTCTAATTTAATATTTGATTTCTAAAAATCTATTACTATAATTTTGATTATTTGAAATCACGAAAATTCATTGCAAAAAAACTTATTATAAATCTATTACAATCCAAATTCACTGACAAAGATTGACAAAATCTATTGACAAAACAATCGACACCGTTTGATAAAAATGCACAAATAGCAACATAAATGTAGAAACGTACGGAAGATACGATATCTACAAAAGTTACGAAATTAGAGAAACTTTTTTTTAAATTCGAGTATAATTGAAAAAATAATCGATATAATTAATAATGAATAAATAATAGAGAAAAATTGACAAAACTTCCATTAATAATTGTAATACGTATATGAGATCATCGACAACAACAACGGCAGACCCAGAGTTCAACATCATTTACGAAAAACTGCTCAGAATGAACTCATAAATAACAAAATACCAAAAAATATTACATAATTACAAGACACGATTTCTGGTGTTCATTTTTTTCTCTTTCTCATTCTTCCATACTGCTGCAAACAAAAGTATACTTGTCAAGCTCAATTTCAAATCTATATAGCATGTTTTTGTATCTAATGACTTCCGGCTCGAAAGAGATCATTGAATCTCGGTTTGTTTTTCGTTTGTTAATGAATTAATGATATTGAATATGACTTCGTACAAATTAACATGCGAATATCTATACATTCTTATACCCAAATACACGAATATTAATGACTTTCTCAACAAGAATAGACACTCTTCATTTCCGTCTGTGAAGAAAGGCACAAAAGGTTCTAAGAACTACATGCAATCCTTGGAGGATCGGAAACTGTCTTTTAAAACCGCATTCTCCGTTGGAAAGCAAAAACGGAAATGTTTAACGCCTTTACTTATGGTACCGTACAAATTACTTCATGAATACGACAATGTAGAACGAAAGTTTTTCCTTTTCAAGCAAGATTCGATAATAATACGGGCGTGTAATGTTCCTTTATCATTTTCCACCTTCCCTAATCGCTCAACTGGGACTGGTTCGACGGCCCAGTTTTGGACTCGGTTATGTAAACTAAACGTGATCATTAATTACATTGTATAATACCAACGAAACATTTGGATGAAGTTCCGTTTAGTGCATACCTCTGACTTACTTGAAACAATACGTAATATATACTTGCGTGTTTTGATCCGAAGATTATACGAATGAAAAACCACGTAAAAACCAATAAAAATCATGGTTTCTTTCATTTATCTCGGAAAATATTCAAAATTTTAAAAAATGTTTCGGACAAAAGTTGTAAATCATAGGAAAATACACATTTCATTTTTTATAGATTTTCCACAAAACTGACTAGTTTTTTAGAAAAATGCAAAAAACCACGAAAAACCTTCAAAAATCATGGTTTCTTGCATTTATCTTAAAAAAAAAATGATTAAGATTTCAAAAAATATTACGGACCAAAGTTGTAGATCACACTAAAATGCTCTGTTTACATTTTCCACAAAACTGATTAGTTTTCAAAATTTTCAATATCTCTTACTACAATAAAGACTAAAACGTAGTGATTATTGTGGTTTTCACCATGAAACACCAATCTGGTGCGCCGGTTTCCAGTAGTCGGATATAAACAATGGGGTCGAAATCGGGGGAGAACTGACGCTCTGCGCTAATATGCGTCAGGATCGACAGTCTGATGGGGCAATTTCGTCTGGATATTGTCCAGACCCACCGAATGCGCGACATATGCCGCGGCAATTGCGTTACAGACGCCTGGCGAATTGCGTCTAATTTCACGCGGGTATATAACGCAAATTGGATGATTGGTCTTTTTTTGCCAAACAAGAAAGGTCATCGTATGCCAACAGTTGGCCGACGACGTATATATATATATATCAGACGGTCGGTCGCTGCGGATACTGATACTTTTATGAAATTGAGTAATTATGACATGAATTCATAATTATATACAATATATATATATATATACAAAGTCACGTTATGATATATATTCTCGAAAAAAGAGATTGTCGATCCAATGGAGTCCTACTATGGCTCCAAATTCAGGATATTATGTCTACTTTCGATTGCAAAATGATATCGTTTGAAAATCAAAATGGCCGATCCAATATGGCCGACGACTTGAGAAAATCTTAATAAAAAATATCTTGAATGCCCTTGAAACATTTTTCTCGGCAGTTTTTGAAGTACGTGATCGTGAATCTGAAGTTAGATTTATAGTGACAATTCAAAATGGCGGAACCATTATGAAGGATTAATTTTTTTCTTTTTTTTTCAATCGAAACATTTTTTTTAACGGTAGATTTCGAAGTCGCTGACTACTTTTTGAAATCATTTTCCAAAAATTCTAAATGACGGATTTAATATATGGCGCACCCGTTTTCAAAAAAATCGGACCATTTTGTTCGAAACCTATTTACTGTTTGGGGGGTTACTCGGATCTCGGTAGTGGTCTCAACAGAACAGGTCGGGTAGTCTCGAATGGTATCTATATTTTATTTTATTTTATTTTAAAACACATAAACGGGCGATTACGCCCTTACATAAAAAACTTATAATAGCGCCGCCAAGTACGTATAAATTGAGTAAATAAATCTAGTGAATACACAAAAATAGAATATTATTTTACGGGTCGTAAAATTGTAACGTAGCTGCTTTACATCTGTTATAAAAAGAGGGAGAAGAACCCATATTCCTAATTTCAACCGGTAATTCGTTCCATATCGAGAAAAAAATACATTTTTTTAGTTTGATAAATAAATATAATTATTTTCTATTATTTACAGCAGATTTATCCGTTAATACTATAAATTATTTTTGTGTTTTAATTTCTGGAAATCCTCAATAAGAACTCGATCGTATAATCACCTAATCGTTTAATTCGGGTATATTATAAACCTGGGATATAGAAAGTTTTATATCAATTACGTATAATTCTCTTTTCGATGACCGTCTACTAAACGTCTTGATATACCATTTTTTGAAACAAAACAAACGTTAATTATATACGTATTAAAGTAGTATATCTAAAACGTATATGTTACTACGTCGACATTTTTATATAATACATTTCCATAAAACGTGTTTACATTAGGAGTGTAAACTCGTTTAATAAACGGATTTAATGTACGTGTTCCGTAAAACTGGTGGTTTAAAAAAACGTTTTTAAAACGTATTTACAATCTGAACAGCCGTTCAAATAAAAGAAAGAATTGATTAAAAATTCGTAGAAATAGCGTTTACAAATAAACATTATATATAATTATCGCAATTTATTTTTGTATTTAATTTATTTAGTAATTAATATAATATTATATAAATGTATATTTTTATGAAGTAAAGACTTTAATATTTATTTTACCTATTTTTTAAATAAATATGTTATATGCCAGCCCTTTTATCAATACTTCATATACTCGGATAATAAATGTATAGTGTAAAGACGTTTTTAAGCGTTTCTACTCTCATGAAAAACAAACGTTTAACAAATTCGTTTAATAAACGTTCTTCAAATGCCATTATTATTACACTTGTAAATTCCACGATCTATAAACGTTTTACATACGTAAAATATAATTATGTATTTCTCAAATTATATTTATACGTTTAATAAACGTGCCATATTAAATATAGATATTTAAAACGTTAATAATAAACGTATTTTGTATACTACCGTATTATATATTATAGACGTATACCTCGTAGTATATGTCCTATATACTTATACCAATTTTATACCTACTTTTCGAATAATATACGTATATATTAAACGATCTTCTTCCTATTGGGTTATTTACCTTGCTTAAATTTAATAATAATTTATTATAGAATAAAAAAATAGTTATCAGTTGCAGGTACATACCTAGCTATAGACCGTTTCGAATTAAACCTGATGCCTTCAAGAAGTATATTCCTGAAAAATATAAAAACATCCAAACGTTAATTCTTTTGTTTTGATAATAGTTTAATTTTGACGCAGAAAACAGTAGCTTAAAAAAAAAGTAATGAAATTACATCCATCTCGTTTTAATCTTTTACCGCAGGGTCGTATTTCTCTTTTTTATCGACAGTGTACATTTCACGCAGTGTTAAAGAATTAAGAAATGCGAAAAATGTGCTTGTCCTTCGAATCAACATATTATATCTTCTGGTTGTCATTCTTCGGATCTCAATATATTTTTTTTTTAAGTTTCATTTCAACAAATCCAATAACGTTAAGCGCAACAACTTTTCAATGGCAAGGGTGAAAAACTATGTTTCTGTATGTGGATATATTGACAATGATAATATTTTACGGAGGTACATATATAATAATTGTATGAATGCATTTACATAAATGTTACATTGCTACGTAACTGTTACATAGTTGTTACGTAATTGTTACGTAATTGTTACATAATTGTCAAAATTGTTCTTGGATTAATACATATTAAAAGAATTATTTGTAAATTAATCATTATCTGACTTTTTTATTAAATGAAAAGTAATCTTTTGGTCAATACTAAAAAAAAAAACATAATGGTAAAAATTGTTTGTCATTTTTATTGCGAAAAATATGTTTAACCAATGTGTGAATGTATTTTTGTACAAAATATTTGTAATATTAATAGTTTATGATAAACATCCTGAAGTGAGTCTCAGACTTCTGCTTTTGTTTTACACTCAAAATAAGACTGAAACGTATACAAAGGTTTCTATGACATCCATGAAATCAACCTATATTACATTATCCTTATTTAAACAAAGATTACGTATCATATATATTATTAATTAAACAGGATAAAGAAGATTGTAAACTTTAATTTTATATCATTATTGTCTTATATAATAAAATTTATAAACATGCACACACATACATAAAATACAACATTTTCTAATCATAAATTCAATATAAGAAAAAAAAAATATATATATATATATTATTCGAGGTGTCTAATCATGAATCACAATGTCAAAAATATACATATTTAAAATCAAGTATTTTATAAATAAAATTGAAACGTTTTTTCAAAATATGGGGATGGGTGATTATTCTACATAACATTTACAATCATCAAAAAAAATATCGCTGTAATTGATTCGAAATTAAACGAGGATTGTCAGGAATGAATTATTTTTGTTGCTGGTAAAGAGAAAATATTTATGTCGGATATAGTCCTCCTATAATTTTCGACCAATTATGTCACCGATATTTTTTGGGGGATTTTATATGATGTGTAGAATCACCTTTCCAAAGCCCGAATTAAAAAAAAAAACGTTTCAATCCTTTTTTATTTATGCTTTTCATGTTTTGAGAGCGTTCTACTTTAGAACCACCTCAATATGGCGAACAAAAATGCTAAAATTCACATGATTTGGATGAAGCTATTTGTGCGTTGGGATATTAATAGAGGCATGTTTACAAAACAATAATAATATTTATAAGACCTTAATTCCCGAGCTTTTAATGTCGGTACAAGACTGACTCAATGTTATACATTCTAAATTTTCATAAAATCCAACTCATTTGCAGAATATATAGTGCGATGCAGTCATTATTTTTCAATAAAGTATGATGAAGTGATTAAGATCAAAGATTGAATTAATTACAAATATTTACTTTTCTTTTCTTTTGAATGTGCTGTAGTAAAAAGTGACAATTCAACGATGCCATTTAGAATATAAAAAAGATTAAACCAGCATATATATATATTATTACTTTTAAAACAATTACTAATAAGGCTGAAATGAAATTAATCTTTCAGTTTTTTTAAAATGATACACTTTTTCAAACCCATGTATATGTCTTTTTATCTTTATATATAGGTAGGCATAATGTACGTATCATTCGTATTGTTATTTTTTACGTTTATTTGACTATTCAGAAAATTGCACCATTCAGAAAAGAAATAAGTTATTGACGTTGCAGAACAATGCAAAATAAATTCGAATAAATTTTACTTTTGCATCATAGAAACGCAATGCCAACAAACTATAAAACTATATTTCATTGATTACATTACTACATAACAATAAAGTCCTGTGAATTTGCCCCCATATATTTTCCCAAACTGTTTTACTTCCGGAATTGAGGAAAAAGAAAACCATAAAAATCCGTAACCAATAGAATTGTAAAAACCTAATGTGGAAGTCAGTGCTACAGGAAAATAACATGCGCTGTAAACACGTGACTAATTTTATGGTTGGTGGTATATATATATATATATGTATACGGATATACCCTAAATAACCGTACTGACCTATACGCCATTGGGTGGCCTGCCATGTCGAGATTTAAACAAGTGCAAACAGCTGCAGTATTCCTACATGAATCGTGAGTCTAAAAGAGTATGATGCGATTTGAGACGATCTCCCACGATAGGGCAATAATTTAAAAAATTAAATATAATTTTTTTTTTTTTTTAATAAATTCCCCTACGAATTTTACGTTTTGTATCTCGTTGGGTTTTTCTTCGTCTTTCTCAGAAATTATTTTTTATTTATATTTGTCCGTTAAACATTTTTCGGATTTAGAAACGTCATTAGAAACGTTTCTCCATATAACTTTACAATTATTGGCTTATAAACGTTTCTGTAACGTTCTGGAAACGGTGAATGTCTTACCTTAGAAACGTTACATTATAGTAACCTGAATTACGCGTCATAGTAATTTTGAAACGTTGCAGAGACATGTAGTTAGTAACGTTAGCAAGAAGATTATATTGTAACTTCTTTGTGAATCTTTCTTGGGAAAAGAAAATCACATTGTAACGTTCTTGTGATATGTCAATAAACTCTCTTTTTTTTTTGTATCGTTTTGTATTGTTTTTTTTTTTGTATTTTTGTATTGTATTTGTATTGTATTGTATTGTAACGTTGCAGATACCATTTTTATGAAACTTTACAATGACTTCTTATCATAAACGTTCCCGAGACGTTTAATTCATTCTATGATACAGCGGATCATTTCAAAAACAATAATTACTATTTTTATCGGATGTATATACCCAATTTACACGGAGAGAAGTTTTCCCATCGTGTATCGTATTCCGCATTTATAATTAACGTTGGAGTGTTGTATACTTTTCTTTTTTTTGCACTTTCAAAGTTCTTTAAATATATAGTATATATCGAGTCGAGATCCCCGCGGTAAATTTCCAAAGTAATGCGAGCCAAATGCCGGCGTCTTCTGAGCTTCAGTCCCCTAAAAATTATAATAGAGACGTATAAGCGTACAATTTCATTCCCATGTGTTTTGATTTTACGATACTTCCTAACCATTTTGAAAAAGTGAGATTTTTCACGTTTTTTTTTCAATTTTTGAAAATATTTTACAATTTTACTTTAACGAAATAAGAGACATCGTGAAAGATACATCACGTTTCTACGTTCCTATATGTCGAACGCCACTTTTTATCGCGTTCGACCGCAGTTATCATTATGTTCCACTTTCGACGCGTATACATCCGAGCTTCAGAATTATCACTATCGGTCACCTTGCGACAGAATGTATATTCGTTAGGAATATGGAGGGAAATAATAAATCTTTATTACAAAGCTTTCATTGTAAGATAAGAACAAATATTTGGTTAGCTGTTTTATTCTGTTAAATCAATAGTATATAATTGTATGATTCACTTTTATAACCTCATTGGAACCATAGTATGTAGAAAATAAGACCAGTCTTTGGCCATTTTTCCTGGACTCAATTACTTTTAACATAGAACTGGTGATTGAAGTAAACTAACACAAAAGAAACTTCAACAGACGATGAAAATAATTTCATGACAATAGAGAAAATTTTAAATTTCAATAATCAAGAGAGGTGACAGCCTCTCGAGTCACTTTCATTATTATGTGCAGGGAGACCTGTTGCATATATAGGATCGTAGGACATTTTTTTTTGTTGTGAAACAATTACTGTAGTTGCTGATTGTGGACATTTGAAAATGTCGTTATAAAGTTTTGAGTTTAGTTTCGAGATAAAATTTTACGTTTCAAGAATGAAAGTGTTAAGAAAATCCATTGTTGATCTATAAATCTATATTCACCTTTCAAATAAACATTTTTTTTATTTCTTTCTTTTTTAATGAAATATTTCAGTCGATAACACGGCAAATAAACTGAACATTGAGAAAACGATCAAGTTACATGCGAATCGGCATTGTGACGTCACTCCAAAAAAAAAATCAACTTTTTGGACCACTTTAAAAGTTTCGCCTCGTTATATAACAGACTTTTGGATGTCATTTTTTAGTATAGCTGTAACTAAATTTAAAAAAATTACTGGTTAGTTCTTAAAGTCTCTTAAAGTTGAATGTGCCAATTTTTTTCTAAATTTGACAATCCTAAAAAGTGATACTTTAAAAAAGTTTTATCTTATATCCCAGCAAACATTCACAGAAGTTATGTCACAATTATGTAACAGTTACATTAAAATGTCGCCTCAAAATTGGCACAGTTACATAACAGTGATTGT
>JAPYZR010005896.1:0-10306 GCA_030522945.1 Trichopria nigra
GCTATCAACTTTTGTCGCCATTTATTTGTCAAATCAGACATCTTATTTGAATTCATTAAGTATCTCATATATTACTGTATAATTTGAACTTTTTGAAATATTTGAAGATTTTTATTTATTGTCTTCTTAAATTAATATACATGGGCATTTTATAATGAGGAATAACTGAATTCCTAAAATATACAAATGCATATGTCATTTGCATGAAATTTTACTACTTATTTAACAACAGATAACAATGAACTTTTTATTGTAAAATGAAGTGCATGACATAGTAGCAGACGTTGTTGCATCCTGTGTAGAAAACGTACTTGAAAAACGTCGTTCTGGATCGCAGTTACATCGCATATCCGTATAATTACAGTCCCGTAATGAAAGCAACCGGAACTATAATTGCATTTTTTTGACGACATAATTTCTGGGTTAGCATTTTCTGTTATATTCTTGCTTTTCAGTGTAACTCTCATCCCACGCGTCAAAGTACGTGGATAGCGTGAACGAAGGACGACAAAAAGTTGAAAAGAATTAGTTCGTTATTATGGATGGATTTTTGCACGTGAATGTAATGCACGAAAAAAAAATGCAGTTTTCGAATGAGAGAGGGAACAGACCCTAAACATAAACCAACCCGGTACATATTTTTACAGGGTGTCCTAGAACTCATGTCTAATACTTTAAAATTTTTTATTTTGTTAAGGGCAAAGTGACATCTACATTCATTTTAATAAACTTTACTATTTGTAAAATTGGAACAAAAATGTAAAAATAATTATATAACTATTTGGCAAAGTGAAAAAACATTATTTCGGAATGATATCTTGAGGTGCGTACAGATGCGCCGGCACAGATCAGGGGTCAACAATGATGAGTCTCGTGATATGAGGTGGAACTTGTTTTTCGGCGCACGAAAACGAAAGCTTTCAATTAATATTTTGACGTCTTACAGTAGCTTTTTACCAAATTTGGCGGAGGAGGCGGGCCAACGACTTTCCTCTCTTGGATCGCTTTCAGCTCTTTTACCTAGCGTTGGGAAGCGATTTTAATTCGGCACGTTTGTGGGTTAAAATCATAAAGTAACTCGTGTTACATGGCTCTTAAACCTGTTCGAAGTTACGAGTCATTTGACACCCTTCGGCGCGAATATTATACCGTCGAATTCTGGTCGGTGTCTTTTAGCGTTTTTTTTTTTTTTTATTTTCGATCCATTCACTTTTCCGTATGTAGTAAAATTGTGGACTTGATAATCTTGATATTGAAATATTCTTTGTTACTTTACCGTGTTTTTGTGTCGTAATCACGGTACGGATATTTTTATGTCCAAATTTAATGACAAATTAATTGTTCGATTGTCACAAATGTAAATTGAAGTTGACTTTATTAAATCAAAAGGAATTACAGATTTTGTTCATGTGTAGTTCATAAGACTGTGCCTAGATCTTGAGCGGCCTGGCGTGACCTTCGTAGGACCTGATCATAAATGTAAGGAACTTAGACGGCCTGTTGAGGAAAGTACAACTGGGCAGATATTTTAGCGGTGTTTTAGTGCTGATCAAGTTCCGGCCGGTTATTGGCAGCCCTCTTCAGATTAAGTACTCATAATAAGAGGCCAATCAGGTCTTAACAAAGACCATATTATCAACTATTCCTGAAAATGTTTTCACTACTATTATGTTTTGGAACGTTATTATGTTTGTGAACATGATGGTCTTATTGACGGACAGGTCGATATATCTACACTTGATCATCGAGATAGAAATTCACTCTTCTTATACGCAAGTTCTGGGCAACGTAAAAGTCGTACAATCAGCTATATACAGAATTCTGCATGAATTCTTGATAGAATTTAATTGGACCGATCATATAGTTGTATAACCAGGAATTGAAAAAATTATTATATTTGATTAAGATTCGGATCACAATACATAAAGTGGAGTTTTTATCTTAATGGTCAGGTTTTAAAATTAAGTTTTAATTTAGGTATAATGTTTTCATCCAGCTCGTTTAACGATTTTAAAAAATATAATGAAAACGAGAACGTCGATTCCTTTAGGATGATATCACTCGTAAAAACGTCATATTACTAGCATATTTCATTTGGGGTATTAGCACACATATGTCTTTTTCTATAAGAGCGTCGATTCAGTTCAGGAATATCGAAGATGAAGCAACCTAATCATCGTTTTCATATGCACGTGGCAACGAGCCGATGAGCCACGCGTGAGTTCATAGGCCTCGTTTGCACCGTGTACATGCGCTCATATGAACATCGTAAAACAGCCTTCTTCGCAGATCGTGAAGCGCTTATTTTTAGTTACATGTCGATTATTTTCTTACCCAGAAAAGAGCGAGACGCGAAGAGATTATTAATGAAGGCGTCGGAAAGATCGAGCGAAAGAAGAAAATAATAAAATCAGTAGGTGGAGAATATATATAGGCTATTAAAAAAAAATGGAAAACCGGGGATCTTTCCGTTTTATAATGAAAGTGATGCGAATGAAGCAAGAAATGAACAAACTTAGAGGACGAATATATATCTGTGCAAGATGGTAATTGCTCGGGTCTTCTAGAAATTACTTGTGCCACTGGCTACGATAGGAAAAAATTATTTCGTTAGTATATTTTCGTGTACAACTTTTTCATTAAAAATAAAATAGCCTTGGAGAAGAAAAATTATGCTTGCTGCTTTACCCATTTGGGAAATATTTAGTCACGAAGACGCTCATGACGTGTCTGGTCTTCTAACGTCTAAGGTATTCATCCTGTTGCATAAGGGTAGGATGAGTAAAAAATTCGACATGACCTTCTAATATTTTTCAGTCAATTCATGTAAGCGACTCCAAGAACCCGTTCATACACATTTTCCGAAAAAGGAAGTATATATACTTGTAATAATGTAAAGACATGTATTTGAATAATTAAAAATTAACTTTTATCATAAATCATCAATTAGTATTTTGAAATAAAAATTTATACAGTTCTAGGTGCAAATTATATAGTAGGTTTATCTTAGATAAAATACTCTATCTCAATTTTAATGTGCTTAGTCTTATATCTGTTGCTTTTTGATTGCTTACTCGTAATAATTAAATAAACTTTTTTTTTCAACCTATTTGCCGGTGTACATGTATCACAAAATAATGAGAAACTCATTTAAAGTGTTGCCGGATACTTATGTACCAATATTTTACATGCTGTGCCTCGTCGATTGCGAAATATCTCGGACTTATTTAACATTTCGATATGATGCAGCTCTCAGATTAGTTCATGTAAAAATGACTTATATAGAAAGAAAGAAATGTAAATGTTACTCACTGATTAATATGACCCTAATTCATATATTGCATTTGTTTATGCATTTTTTCAACCCAATTTGTTATTAAAATCTTGAATATTTAGGAGTAACTTTTAATTTATTGATAATGTTTTATCAGATCTTGAATTGCATTCATCTAATTCGCAAAACTTTTGAAGTAGCCTATAGATTTTCTTCGCTGTTATATATATATATATATATGTACATTTATATATATATACATATATATATGTACATTTACATAAAAATTTACGTAATTCCTTTTATTTAATAAAGTTAATTTAATAAAGAAATATATACTACACTCAACAGCCAACACTGCAGAATTTTATGCTCATTATTCATTAATGCCTTTTCAGTACATAAATTTATTGCAAGAAATTGCACTTCATTATTCATTACTTCATTTCGCTCGTTAAAATTAAAATTTCCGAAGTTTTCGAATTTTTTCACGTCACGTCTGCACGAAACGAACAAACTCGACACGTGGATGAATTTCACATCCGTGTTAAAAAGTCTTTGGCACGCTATATACCCTGTACCACTTTAAACGAAATTAAGAATACTCTTTAGGTGCCCTATAGTGAGAATAACCGTGGCGCTAGCTAGCGGCATTATTATTTCTACTAGGTTGAAGCCCAATTTTATTTATTACAATAAAAGAACTCAAGTTAAAATCATTCACATTTATAAAGTGTATATTTATTCTGCATTGTCGTAATTTTAATGAATCATTTGAAGTCAAACAATAAAAATATTCAAAGAAAAAAGTTATTTTACTCATATACCACTTACGAAAAAGTACACCAAAAAATATTGTTCGGGGTCCGAAATGACACCTAAGTGGGTGTAAACACTAAAAAAATTCAGATTTATACCCAATTGGGTGTCATTTCGGACACCGAACATATCTTTTTCTGTGCGGGACATTTGCTCAAAACCGTAGATTCGCGAAAGTTGTCATGACCTGTTGGCATGAATTATGTGTCCCGTTTAGTGAACACAGGCTTATCCCAAACTATCGCAGTTTAATTTTTGTAGACACTTGAATCGTGTTAACTCCCACGATAATTGTAAGAGCAAGAGATCCGGCTGATGGTTTTCTCGTGAGGTTTACCTAATTCAGCTGCGAATAATTAATGCCTGCTAGCTATTCGACGTAAACCCGGAAAACCGTAAATGCTGATTTCTATTAGGATTTAATTCGGAGAAACAAAGTCCAACAAACAAAATTTCAATTATTTAACATAATTAAATCGATAAAAAATTATTGGATAAATATTGGTATTAAATTTTGAAAAATTTGTTGGGTTTTAATTTGTTTACAAGCAACCGGAGAGCATCGATCTGGCCAATGTCGTGTTCGGAATTTTTCGCCTGGAATTTTCCATTTCTACGTTAAATAAGCAAACGAACAAAAACAAAGTAACGCCATGCCTCACGGTCCTAGGCGGAATATGAAAGTGGCTCGATTAATCATACAAAATTTTTATAAATCATATTGGCGCCCAAGCAATGTGTCCCAGGGGTCCAAAATTCCAGGTTGTGCATTTATAGCGGATACACTATTTAATCTATCTGCCTGTGAATTGAAACGGCGCTTTTCTAAATTTGTTTACGGTACCGCAGTGTATCCACGCTCGTTTGTCGTGGTATAGAAAACAAATTGTAATGAACTCTTAGCGTATCGGTCATTTTACTGCCAGTGGGACCCGTTTGTAACGATTTATGATTTACCTGTAATGAAGTCTTATATAATGATTAATAACATTCATTTTCCGTAAAGGTGTATAACAAGGTAGAATTAGAATACGCGCTTAAAATAAATAAGTTATTGCACTCATTTTTGAAAAGATGTCGAAATTTGCAATACTTTGACATTTCAATGTAATATATATGCATGATTTTCTTGAATTTTTTAATTATTAATAAAATATGTATTTTTTATGAACATGAGTGAGTAGTAATTAGTTGATACAATATTGTATATGGTGATACTAAAGTTTAAACGGATTGCTAGTTTATAAATATTATTATAGCCGGCCCTTGTAGGCTATGCTAATATATTAGCATGAAGTGCCAGTGGCTAAATCAAAATAACGTACTAAAATTCTCGACGATGGCCCCTCATCAAAATGAATTTAAATTAATGGACTATATACTTGCATTATTTACTTGAGTTTTGTGCGAATAATCATGTCATCCGTTATTGTTAATCAGTTATTGTTGGACACCTTGTATATGTATATAGATTTTCTTTGTTCAAAATGTATCTTCATAGATTTACATTAATTCAGATATTGTTAGATCATTTAAACCGATAAAAATTGTATTAAAAGGAAATGGTAAGTATAAATATGTGATTATAAGGGACTTAAATGATGAAAATTCACTTTCTCCAATGTTACCTTTAACGAATCGTTTGTTACAGGACTTGAAAAGGACTTTGCAATTTTGCGACACATGACTTTACATTGTCACTGTTACAATGGGAAAAGGAGACGAAGGAAATTATATACGTATGAAGGCCCATAGAGGCAATCGTCGCGCGAATAAGTGGCACAAGCGTCGTATCTCCTTTCCTCGCAAATTCGTAGGCGGCGAATGACGGACGTTGGGCACGAGCCGACATCAATTTCTAACAACACCGGTGAAGCGGGTATCAATTTCACGTGGGTGTTAATTCTATTCACCATTCTTGGGTGGAAAAATAAGTCTTTTTACTTTTTTGATATTGCGGAAGAGAGATTTGGACGAACCGGGAAAAGGACGGAGATAGAAATCACATGTATTCCAAAGACAGAGAGGGAATGCGTGACTTTCTTGGCAGGTTGTAAACGCGCCTCGGCAGCGACTTGTGGAAGCTACGATTCGGTCAAACGGTACTAGAATATTTATGCATTCGAGTCGAGCGTTATGACACGAGGTTATGTCGGGTTTCTGCACTCGGTGATCCCGAACAGGATATGTTGAAAAAACTTGCATTTTTCATTTGACTATTGGGAGGGACTTCCAAAAGTTAGTAATCAATTAAAAATTTCAGGAAACTACAATAATGAACAATAAAAATGAAAAATATATCGACAAATGATCCTAAAACAAAAGAAATAAATCTATCTATAAATCTATTCAAATCTTGATAAAAAGTAATATGGTAATTTTTTTTTGTGGTCGATTTATCAACTACCTATATAAGTATATTCAACAGATATCACGCAGTTCAATCCAAAATATACTAATTTAGAGTATCATAAAAAGATGTAGATGAAAATTGATAAAAAATATAGAAAATAGAACATCAGAGGCAAAACAAAATATGTTAAAAATAAATAAAAGTAGATTTATAATAAGAATCGTTACAAAATCCTGGTTAGATATTTTTATGAAATTGAAAAATTGATAGAACTCAACTGATAGAATTTAACTGATATTTAAATTTTAATGATGTAATAAATGTAACGAAAGTATTTCAAAATATAACTACTACAATTTTTAACAATTTTTTATAATTAATTCACGAACTACACTGTGTTCCTGCAGAACATTGACGTTAATTGCATCAAGTAGCACTATTTCGTTATACATTATCAGTTTAAGCGAACTCGTGTGTAAACTTGTGCCAACGGCACTACCGTGTCTAAGCGTTCGACATTGTATCGTGGCATTTAAACGCGATATAAAAAGTATGGAGAAAGCTAAAACAGTAGTGCACGAATATTGTTGTTAGTGCCAACCGAGAGTATAGACCCTTACGTAAACGTGAATTTGCGTTATGTAAGGGCCATCACCTTGCGATTCCCATTTATTTTACATTTACCTTCTTTAAAACTGTATGTATTTACATTTTTATTAGCTTCACGACCCTACCGTTCTCTTTTGTGACAACATGCGTGTAATACCACATCTCAAGCGATGCAATTAAGGTTCATCTGTCGGCTCGTGGAATTCATGTCACGTCACAGAGGCAACTCTAATGAGTATGAATATTTTCCGTGCCGTTGAAATGAAATTAAACTCAATGAAATATACATATAAAAAATTAGAATTTAATATTAGAAGAGTAAATATGACTAAATATGTGACTTGAATAAGAAAGACAGAATCTAACGTACAATAAACGGGTGTTCGAAAAATATATTACCTTTAAAAAAATATCAAAAACATAATATAAGGTTGACAATTTTTAGAGAAAATTGTCGGACTAAATAAGTTTTAAACCATATATAAATAATACTTTTTTACATAATACTAAAATAAACTACTAAGTCAACTATTGACTAAATCATTCTTTTAACTTCAATTTACACATTTATTTTAAAATTTATGACGTTTCTTTTTTTATATCTTTATGTGTACTCTTAACAACGGCTTATGAATAAATAATAATTTCGCATAAACTTTTTACATTGTACTTTTTATGCCTATAGTTCATTACCTTTATTTTAATACTATAAGCTGAATTAAAGTAACGGTTATTAAACATTTACTTTCATTCATTATTTATAACTTAAAATTCAAGTGCCTGTTCCCAATAGGTCGCAGACACAAATGTATTCAACGCCTTTTAATAACGTTTATAGTTTCTAAATTGTCATTATGTGTCTTACAATGCATTTCAAAGGTCATGGGCTTCATCCGACCAGTCTCAGCAACAAACTTCGTACACAGTCTTATATCAGTCTGCACGGCACGCTCATTAATCATACGCATGACTCGAGAATGAGACCTCAGTTTCACTTGCGACAAATAGGGATTTTAAAAACCATGCCTTTTTTGATCTGGAGGAATATCCTACAAGCAGCTTGTCTGGAGAAACTTATTTTCAATCGCTTTTATTGAAGTTTAATTACTCGATTTACCGCCTCGTACAGCTGAAATTAAGATGTGTCGCGGGAAACGATATGCGATTTGACAGTAGTGTGTTGATTCTTTGGAATTAATTTAAAGTGTAATTTTCTACTACGACGAAATATGTAACAACATTCCAATACAATATATGTGAGTGTGTGTGTGTTTGTACAAAGTAGCTGGTGCATATATTGAAATGTACATTTTTTGGCAAAAAAAAACTATTGTTGCGCCGCAATGGGACTTCAGAATTTGCAAGCACGCTCAGCACTGAGTCTCGAGGCGTCATAACACTTGTCCCGAGATCTTATCGGCGGCTGACAATGATTCATCGCGAGAACCGTAAAAACAGTCTGCTGTCACTAGCGATTTAGCATTGCGGAGACGGGAACTTGTTACTTTATTAATTTTTCATCATTGAGACGTAGTATTAAGCAGATGAATCAAAACTTGATTAGAAATCTAACTCGCTGAATGTACATCGTATAATAATATAGATAAAATTATATCTCTTTCAGTCGAATGAGATTACATTCTCTTTTTATGTACATATATTGGCCATTTGTTGGCAAATTGATATCTCCATAATTGTTACGAGTTTTATTCATATATATGTGTATATCAAATGAGGACCTTAAGCAGATTATCATTATATTATTAAAATACGCAAATTGTAATGTTTTGTAATTTTATCATATTTATATATGACATATGTCGTATTGTCGCTGGCATTGATAAATATTGAATATGCATTATTATTATTATTATTAATGTTAAACAGGAAATTAAATTGCACAAGATAAAACCGATATTTTAGGTAGTCGTCCTAATATAAAAACAACCAAACAAACACACACACACCCATACATATATATTTATATCAATACAAATTTTTTAAATAAAAGATGCATAAAGTACAGATATTTTAAAAATATATACAATAAAACTAATACCGCAAAAAATATGATAATCGTAAAATATCCATATGAATATGAAACCGAGTTTTACTAAAAATTAATTAATATTGAAATAGTTTTAATGTATATAATTAGCAAACATTATAGATAAACATTCAGCGAACCCGCCCTTCCCCAATTTGAATTTAATAAATTGCTGGTAAGAATACATGGTCGTTGTTTTTTAAATAAATTGGAAATATACATATAAATACTATATAGATTAAATCTGAATATTATATCGAAAGGTACTTGTTGACGTAATTTAAGGTGCAATTTAGACATATCTATAAAATGAAGAATATATTTTTGCACTCTTCTTTTCGTCAAAGAATACATTTATATCCTATTAAATTATTTATTTTTCGATACATTTAATTTTCTTTTATTTTCGAAATTGCTTTTCTCTACCGGTAGGGAAACAGCTATGTGCAAGATGTACTGGTAATTCAGAAGCTTTTAAATCAAAGTATAAAAGGAAAAAAAATGTATTTAAATACAATTATTTGCGTCTCGAAATGTAAAGATAATTTTAGAATTATTACGTGATTATACTTAGGCGACTATAGTTACTCACATATTCTGAACAGGTATTGAATATAAGACGTCTACGAACCTGAAATGAAAAGAGAACATATATTAACAATTGTATTGCAAATGACCAGGAATAATTATGTTAATATTATGTCTAGTACAACGTACGTGTACCGTCATCGTTATATATGCGAATTTTACTATTACAACGCGGTAAAAGCAGTTTCCGAATATACGTGAAAATTGCATCTACCACATATTCTTGTTCTACTCTAATTTAATGTCAATATTATGAAATTTATCATGACCTCGTTCTCCACCATATTTCATCCTGTACAGTAATATGGAATTTATCTTTCAATTCTGAACCGTTTTTTTTTTTTGTATTTGCATAAAATGTATTAAAGAGCCCCGATAGAGATTACTTTTTGTGAAATTCTACTTAGATTCTTTTAAAATGACACGTTTTAATCAAGAAAATGACATCGATCGATGTTTTGTTATTTCAATCCCTGGCCTAAAAAGAAAGTATAATATATGAAAATTTAAAATACAGAACCGAAGTTCAAAATAACTCTTAGATATTAACTTGCACTTTTAAATCATAAAAATTTATCGATATCGTCCAAGCGATTCGATTCTACTGTCAGGACTC
>JAPYZR010005897.1:0-10303 GCA_030522945.1 Trichopria nigra
ATGGTAGACGGTAGAGACCCCTAGCGGTAGAAACGGGAAAGATATCGCGATGTCCAACAATACCCCGTGTCCAAGAATACCCCGCCTTCCCCTAATATTACAATGTATTATATCTGGAATATTACTAGACGCCATGGTATCTTTTTCTGCAATTTACCTCCTTTGTCAATGTATTTTTATATTTTTGAAAACTCTTTTTATTGATTTTTACATCTTGCCCTTTAATCTTTTGATTCCACCAACATTAATATTAATTGGTTTCTGGTGACAGGCCTTTTTCTTTAATTGCATATATGGCAAATATGTCAGATACGGTTCAGTTAATTACTTGAAATTATCTAAAATATGTCTAAAAAATGAAGAATTTATTTATGATAATTTTAACCACCTGAAAGGCATATTGCTTTTATCGTATCTATTTTTATAACTTACGCTTCTTTATTTTCGATGTACCAATGTCAGCGCACTTGGATTAATCTCTAATATTATGAAACACTCTACATTCCACTTATATTTGGCTCTTTTTAAGAGCCTTAACGAATTCTGTAATCCTACCTACCGTCACTACATGCAGCTGTAATGCAAATTATTTTATTTTTAATGTTTGCACGTCTGCCTTCTAGAATCTATTATCCTTGTTTTGCTTCCGTAGCCCCATCACCTTCCTACATTAATACACTTCGCTATACAGGCTGGGTCTGGGCTTAGTGCGGATTTATCCTTGTCTTTATGACTTGCATTTTTCTGACTCTTTTTTCGTATATGCTATATTCCTATTTCCTCAAAGAACCTTGTTCGTCTAGTTGCATAACGGAGGAGAATTTAATATGGAAGATCTTGTAGAGGGGGGCAATGTATACGTTCGATTTTATGTTCAGAATAAAAATGACTATCACTTTACATATTTCACTACAACATGTATTTAATGATTAAAATCAAGTTTGGTAAAAGAATAAATGTGAAATTTAAAAGTAAAGTTGTTGCACTTTATTTTTATCTCTCGTGATTGATATCATTATCTATTTGTTATCTACTCGGTCCGTCTTCACGTTTATGTCTCGAATAAACAGCGAACTGATTATACTGGGAAGCTATCATTTCTAACTTCGAAATTTATGTCATTTTTGCGTACTCAAAGTTGCCAAAAAGTCTGAAAACATTCTGAAAAATCCCAGACTCGTTAAAATTGAAGAACACATTTTTTTATTATTATTTTATGTTAAATTCGGTTTTATCATCTAACCTTGTTTTTTTGAAAAATTCATTTATCAAGTAGAGTTTTGCTATACTATTTTGTAAAAATTTGAGGTGATTTATTCACTCTCAATTCGCTCCAAATTAAAAAAAGAAAAATTCCACAAACGTCATATTTTCACGTTTTTTTTTATTGGAAATTAATCGATATACTCTTACGAGATTTTCAAAAAGTGAAATTACGTCCTATAATTACACATAATTAATATGTAAGAATCGAATCTACAAGTAAATGCCTCGAGATTGAAATTTCGGATTTAATAAAAATATCGCGTCCTGGCACATCTCGACCATTATCATGTATTCCATTTTTTTGATAAAGAACCTCGATGTTGTCTAACATGAACACTGAAATTGTATTCCGAAAAATCACAAACAATCAGAGATCAATTTAACGGTTTTTTGTTTTCACACCAAGACTTTTTAAAGCGCTATCAACACAAACATTTCATTTGTTGAGTGAATAAAAATTTCCCGACCATATAGTACAAGACACGCCACAGCTTTGGCAGCAATGAAAAAAGGTATAAAATTAAATATTATTATGACAGCTACTGGTTGGTCTAACAATTCTAAATTCCAACGTTTCTACAATCGATCAATATAGTCAGAAAATTATTTTGTTCTTTCCCCAGTAGAAAATTACACCAGTTTCTGCCCAATATTTCTTGCCTCTATATTAAAAGGAATGGAGTGCATAAATGATAGCCATAAATTGATTTTATTTTCTACTTGGGTTCTGTTTTTTCAAAAGATTAGAATATAAAATAGATTATTGTTTTATGAAAGGTTTTTATTAGATTAAACTTTAAATATCTACATTGCAATCTCGAGAACGAATTCCAATATACATTTCATAGATAAAACAAACATACATAAGTTATGTAAGTGAAGAAGTGTGAGAAGTGGAACTAATAAAAGAATCATATTTAGAATTTTATAATGAAATAAAGTATAAACGCAAGTATATACGGGGTGTCCGAAAAGTATGTAAATCTCGTCTCGAAAAGACCTTTCAAATGAGCCCCTACTCGACCCATGTTGCCATTTAAGATTGTCGACCCCCCTCGTGCCCCACGTGCCCCCTCTGGTTTGGGGGGTCGCAACAATTCGAAGAAGGTCATACCTAAAAGTAGTTACGACCGTATATAGTTTCACCTGAATCTGTGTAACTGATGCACAATTTTGCAAGTAATTATCGACTAAATTAAAACATAAACTTTTTAAAACGATTTTATTTTTACACCTTTAGGGCATCATTTGGTAAAATCAGAACATCCCTGATCAGGTATGCCCTACTGATCTCCATTATAATCTGGATAGAGGGGGGGGGGGGGGGGGGGATGTCTATTACAATAGGACTGACGTTATCATCAGCCGCCTTGTTTGTAAAATTTTTGACAAAACAGATCTGGCGACAGACGTCAACACAAACAGACCTAACTGAATGGAACCTTCAATTTAAAAAATGGTTTTAGAGAGCCTTCATTGCTTTTATTTTATTAATCTGTATACTGCTACTCCCGAAATTCCTCCGTTGTTTAGATTTTTAAAACTTAGATCATTGTTTGCCTGAAGTATACAGGAACATTTTCGACAATCTTCAATTATTCCCCATTATTTTTTGTTATAAATCCAAGGGTTATTTAAAAGCGTCATTCCTGCAATGACCAATTCACGTACGTTGACAAGGTGATTAGGAAATTCGCAGGTATGAATGAAGATATTTATATTCGAGAATAAATCTTAAGTAAACACAAGTAATATTTGCTAGACAGTAATACTGACAGCAAATACAATGTCACTATTGGAATAGACGGGAAGATCGAGAACGTGTCTCTCAGGCTTCTTAGTTTTCATTGCATTCACTGCAGAACACAGCGACGCAACGTGTCGAATTACCGGGCTAAGAAGGCGGATCATGCGGTGTAACCATTATAAGGTTTCCAATGAAGCGAAGCCAACTGACGGCTGGACTGCCTTCGGTACGATTTCCACCCTCGGAAGCGCGCGTCACGGGTCTAAGAGTGAGGGAAAATAAGGTAAGCGGTCAGTTCGTTAGATATCGAGATCGATCTCGTAAAAGGAGCATCCAAATTGTCAGAAGTTTGCCAGCATCGGCATGGATGAAAAGAAGAAAGGGCTTTTGCGGATGTTGAGTTTCAGTCGTAAGGACGGGAAGAAGAAAAAACAAATAAAGTGCCTCGAAATCGAACAATCCGTTGGTCAAGAGCAGGCCGAATCTGATGGTGAGAATTGATGTCACATTTGGTCACTTTTCAGAAGTAGATTCAGAAGTAGAGGGTATCGACAATGACTTGGTGAAAGATACCAAATGTTATGATGAAAGTTATGCTTGAATGGATGGTAGTCGAGTTTGATATCAGTTCTTAAAGGAATCATCGGGACGAAATCGGAAGCGTGTAAAAATGAATGTTTTTCACAGAAACCCCCAAGACGCGACAAGGATGCCATCCAATAGAAGACGAAGGGGGATCGAAAAGTAGACCGACAACACCGGCGAAAAAGAAGAAATCTCTCTCGCTCGTACGCACGCTCAGTTTTAACAAGTTACGCACACCGAAACACGAGGCACGGCACCGACCCGAGGGCGGTGACAGCAGTCGTTCGCTAAGTCCGTCATCGCCGCAATCACCGCATCGCACCTCCTCCAGAAGCTTCGGAAAGCTGAAGATAGAAAAGTCATTTTCTGCAAGTGTCCCCAATATCGTGGTGGGAGAACAGAAGGGTACCGAAGCGAAGAAAGAGGAAAGCACCACCCCAGGATCGAAAGTCAAAACAGTGACTGAGAAATCTCTGTGCACCGTAAGTGTAGTGCAGTACAAGCCTTCGATGACATTCACGAAAACTTTTGAAAAGCAAGATTGTGATCAGAAATGCAAAGAATCCGTGGAAGTTCAGTGTCGTGTGTCTACGTTACCTTACGCGATATCTAAGTGGTCCGAATCACCGAAGAAACGTATCTTCAACTCTGAATCTACCTTGCCACGAGCTGGGCCTTCGACTGATATTGAACCACGACGGAGGCATCCGATTCTGCAAAAACAACGGGACGCAGTACAGGGGTACTACGGATTCGAGACTTTGACACCTTCCCTGTTAGGTCCAACGAAAAAAGATCAAGCGGGCGCTAGGAAAAAGATCCTCAGGCTCATCAGCGTTCAAAAGTTTGATACTTTGTCTGAATTCGCAATTGCACACGACGTTAATTCGTCATTGGGTTACATAGACGAATGCGACGGCATACTCACCGAGACTTACATTCAACCTAGGGATATATTAACACTACAACAGGGGACGATGTCTCAAGGGACCAGTGATAAGGAAAAAATTGAGGCACCGAACCAAGAGATTGCGGTGAGAAATCAGAAAGTATGACTGATATTGTGTTCAACTATAGTACTCCTTTCCATGATTCATAGTTAGGAAAGTGGCATTTTTGGATTAAAAACGTTTAAATTGTCAACGAGATTTTCAGAATTCTGCTTATTAAATTACGAATGGCTATGTACAAGTGGATCTGGAAATATCATTGACTGTGATTCTTTTAAAGTTAGTAGTCAAACGTGGCCGGCTGTTCTCAAATTTCATAGCGAACTACCTTTCACAGAGATCTGCTTCCAAGGTCTGCGTAACATGTTATACCAAGATGTAGATCAATTTACAGACTCGCGGCTTCAATTTATAGACAGGCCTCACTTGTCATCTCCAGTTTCCATTTACCACCGATGTCGACTCATTCTTGCAGTTCCGTGTTTGCATCACAGCTTCTTATATATATTGTTTTTTTTTTAATTCCTTATTTGCTGCCTTCAACGATTTACAAAAATTTGAATTGACGTCTTACTAACGTCTACTATTCATCATCGGCACATTTTCCTCATCTCATGTTTCACATTTTGCTTGACTTAAAAATCAATATTGGCTTCTATGTACTTATTAAGGTTTCCAATAGTGGATCAACTGCCACGGAATGCACGGACAAGGGAACACTATATTTACTGCGTGGTCTTAAATATTATTGAATCGGTTCGGGTTCCGCACATTCCCACCGTTAAAAAAGTTCTTAGGAACCATGCAATGGTTACAAAAAATTAGTCCACGGAGGAAATAAATATTTTTTATAAATTATAGGCTATTATAAAATAATGCGAGTACCTCTTACAATTTTGGTCAAATACAAGCGTACGTGGGACTACATATTTATGAGTAATAAGTGAAGTAAATGTAACCTGAAATATTTGTGTTCACAGGCGTCGCAGACCAATACGCCGAGTTCCGGTGTGGCAGAGAAGAGGGAACACTTGTACAAAATCTTAGTAATTGGCGAGCTTGGCTCGGGGAAGACGTCCATTATTAAGAGATACGTCCATCAGTTCTTTTCGCAGCACTACAGAGCCACGATTGGAGTAGACTTTGCATTAAAAGTCTTGAATTGGGACCCTCACACTATTATTAGGTTACAGTTATGGGATATTGCAGGTCAGCGTCTAAAAACTGACTATAACTCTGATCCAATCGCTATAAAGTTTTAATACGCTCAAATCTTTTTCTATATTTTTCACCTTGTCTATATTGCTCTGCAATACTGGTCGATCTGTGTATCGTCTAATCTTCTTGCGAATATAAAACTTTCTTTCTATCATCTTCTTCTATCCGTTGGGGTGGTATATAAATTATTTTTGTAATTTAATTTTATCTATAAGATATATAGAAGATAGATAGACAAGATAGACAGCTTGAATGAGATAGGAAGGGATAAAATTTCTTCCAGCTTGACAACAAAGATTAAGGAT
Organism: Trichopria nigra; assembly: GCA_030522945.1. Classification (NCBI taxonomy): domain Eukaryota; kingdom Metazoa; phylum Arthropoda; class Insecta; order Hymenoptera; family Diapriidae; genus Trichopria; species Trichopria nigra. The sequence continues at coordinate 6,072 of JAPYZR010005897.1, forward strand.
TTTACGGTTTACAGGACAGGAACGATTTGGAAACATGACGAGAGTTTATTATAAAGAAGCAGTAGGGGCGTTCATAGTGTTTGACGTTACCAGGAGTGCGACCCTCGAAGCGGTCGTCAAATGGAAACAAGACCTTGACTCTAAGGTGCAGTTGCCAGATGGTTCTCCAATACCGTGCGTTCTTCTGGCCAACAAGTGCGACCAACAGAAAGAAGGAATCGTTAATTCGCCTTCAAAAATGAACGAATATTGTAAAGAAAAGAACTTTGCCGGCTGGTTTGAAACATCGGCTAAAGAAAATATCAACATCGAGGAAGCCACGCGTTTTCTCGTCAACGAAGTAAGTTGACTTTTGTATAATGTCCACTAGTTCAGCAGTTTGTCGTCAATTCTCCAGCAGTCTCATCTTCTCTGTATATATACTCAGCCTGGTAAACGAAAAAGTATTGTGGTTTCAAAAATAGCGTTAAGAGCAATAAGTATTAAAGATGGAAGTGGGGAGATAAATGTGGGGGACAACGAATGTACCTTATATATTTTGTCTTTGTTACTGTCGTTGGAAAAGTAGAATGGTTGGGGAGAAGAAATTCTTCCTACTATTTATCACGGACCTTCTATGTAATTATGTTCGATGGTGAACATTCAATTATCTCAATGCTATTTTTGAAATCTCAATACTTTTTAGGAATTCTATGTTTGTCTATATATTTGTTGATTATACTAAAATGGACGGACTTCAAGAAACCCACTGCTATATATTGTTTAACGCCGTCGGATGTCGCTGTGAATATTGAATAACATAACCTCTATATCTATTGTTTTAAGGGTGTTTTTCCCAAAAGTTTGATCAAAAGGAACGTGTAGGGCTTCGACGCTCTTGAATTTTCACCTTCATTGATAAGTATTATAATGTCATGACACATATCATTGCAGATTCTCGCAAATGATCAAATCATGAAAAGGAACGGATCGCACGATCAGGTCGATGGCGAGAGATTCGCGCTGAACCAACCGCAATCGAGTACGAAAAAACTGTGTTCCTGCTGACGTTGGAATGACTGCTCTTATTGTCGTCGAGCAAGTGCAATAATTGCCCAGGCAGCTCGCCAATCCGCTTCGTCGAGTTCGTCGCACCAACTCCTTGTAAACGAAGTACATTTGTTCCGCTCAATGCGCGAATTGTCAGTTCGTAAAATGTCTAATTCCCTTCGACAAATGGAAGTTTTTGCTCGTCTGGGACATCGAACGTTCGGAAAAAATTTTGGCATTAAATGGCGAGATATTTTATACGTTAATTTTGATTTCATCGAATAAATTTTTTTTTTTTTAATGAACTAAGTTAAGAAAGGGGTCCAATATATATAGAACAGTTACCGCCTCAACCTCGCAACAAGAAAACCATAAACTTAAAAAGAAAAAAGTTATCTTTTTGGCAATTATACAGGGTATGAAAAAAAAAAAACGTTTTATAAATCATTTTTCATTTACATTTTTCTGGTCGAGAGGTCGGCAACTGTTCTACATTTAGCCACCCTTAAGCCGAGAATCTTAACATTAGTAGCGTTTTTCACCGACTTCACTATATATATGTATAGGGCAATCAATGAAAAACGCAATTAATTTGACATGAAACGAATAACTTAAATCCGTACATTTAATGTATTTTTGTTGAAAATTATATGCACATGTCTATAGTATTTTGATCGGAAAAGGAAATCAGGGCCAATGTTTCTTTCGGAGACCGGAAACTACGCGGATAGACATGATAACAATCGATATTAGCGAGTCTATCGTGTGTTAAGAATTAATCGTGTTTTGAAAATGCAGATTCTCATAAAGAGACGTAGTGTTTGACGGTTATTATTATAAAAGTGTATTTTCTTAATTTTTCTATTTTACTACATTAAATGTGTTCCTTTCGTACACCTAAAAAAATGAAGAATATACTAGAAATGTCACGTCGATATTGCTACTAAAGCAATTAAACATTTCAAATGTTATCAAAACATACAAAAACTGCGATAAAGTAAGCGTTTTACAGTCTTTTAAAACCGCAAAATAAATAAATTTAAAATAGATGTTAAAAAGCAGTTTTTGACAATACCAATTCGAACAATACGCGATGATAATGTAATATCGAAATAAATATAAAGTGAGTTGTACATGTTCCGTGCGATGTAGTTCTGTACAACGGGTATTGTATATATTTTTTGTACTGTACGGTGAAGCTAAAGCGGCTCGGTCGATCAAGTCAATTATTAAAAAATAAAATAACATATTTAATTCTTTTTTTTTCTATTCTTGCGAATTCTCGCGTAATTGTGAACTAATTCCACTGAACATTTATGTACACTCGTAAAAAAAAGCGTAAATCGCCTTAAATTATATTTAGACTTGAAAAACCATGTATAGTTTCCGTTTAATTTAAATATTTTATGTTAGTGATTGACGTTATCGGCCGAGCAGCTTCAGCTTCCCTTAAGGCAGTAAAAACTGTTTTACCATACCGGCCGAGAAACGGAAACATTTGAACACTTTTGATTCTCTTAATTAAACGCGGATTTCCTAAATAATTGATAAATATTTAGGAATAGATAAGATATCAATTTGATAAATAATTTTTAGTTATCAATATTCGCATTTACGCAAACGAGAATTCGATTTTATAGAAAAATGTTTTCATTTCCGAACAAAAATCGTAGCCACATACGTATATACTATATGTACGGGAACATATTTGCATTACTGTGACGTAATGAAACTGAGTCTTGAGGGTCTTTTACAATAAATTCGTTTTTTCGCTTTGTCTTATTAAATTTACCAATGAAATAGTTTTAAATTACTACACGTGTAAAATATGTGTCGCTGAAATGAAAAATTACAATACTAAGAAGTGGAATTATTGCGAACAATCCTCATTTTTTATAAACAACTGAATATACGTCACGAATTGTAAATATTTCTCGATGAAGTAGTACAAAGTTATATACTTTGATCTGAAAAAGAACTTTTTAAATATACGATAGATAGGTACTGTACGAAATAAATGCAAAATAATTCAACATCATTTAATATTGTTTTTAAATGGAAGAGAACAAAAGTCTGGCTATTAATCGTTGAACCATCGAAATTAAACGCAGACTATAAAGCAAGCATAGAATGTTGAAAGTTCAACCTATGTTTAATATATTTCTAACGTTATTACACTGTGCACATTGAATTGTAAGGCGAAAAATTGTAAAATTTTTGTACATAAACATGACTGGATCATAAGAAATGTTGCGTACATTAAAATATAATGTAAGATAAAATTAATGATGCCTTTTTTTTTGGTTTATTTATCCGGAGACATACATCTAAACAAATCGAATAATAGTTAATACTATTGTTACATGTACAATGTATAGAGCCAATTTCTTATAGTGTATTATTTGTAATAGATATAATATAAATATAATAATATTTTGTCTTTTGATGACTGAAAAAATTAAAATCTCTACTAATTAATTATATTATTAATGACAATCCTGTACGGAAAGAAACTATTGATAACTATTCAAAGCTGTTGGAAATATATCATTTGTCACTACTATTTTGAGAACAATTGATGATTTTACGTAGTAAATTAACACTGATAGTAACTTTTCACGATTTCTATAGTAATTCTGAAATAGTTACTATTCGTTCGAATAGTTATTAATGGTGATCCTGTATATAGTTATCATTCATCCGATACTACTACTATGTGAAATTGTTAATGGTTCTTAACAGTTACGAATGATAAATTTGTAATAGTTACAATGGTTGCCAAAATATAGTTTCTGTAGAAAGTGTTATGGAATGAGAATTTCACTTCCTTCCGGTAAAAAATTAATACTTCTGATTTCTTGCAACAATACCCTAATTGCAAAATTTGACCAATATGCAGGAAATTTGCTGAAATGACGGTCACATGCTGCGCACATGTGATTTTTTATTTCGACATGTTTCTGCACATTTTGCTGTCTGGGTAGTGAATCTTGAAGTTTTTTTTTCTGGAATGTTTAGGTCTCGAATGTGGTTTTCTGAATGTTGTCCAAAGTTGTTCAAAATGTTTCACACCTACACTGACATTTGCTCCAAAATATCTTTTGCAATTAAAACTAGGGGCTTCGCCCCTGCGGCCTTCGGCCGCCAACCCCACCAGGGGGCTCCGCCCCCTGGACCCCCGGCGCGCTTCGCGCGCAGCTCGC
>JAPYZR010005898.1:0-10303 GCA_030522945.1 Trichopria nigra
TGCAACCTTAGCAATAAGTATGGCTCTCACAGCTATCCCGATTTTTACACGATTTTAAAACTTTCCATTGCCGTAAGCCCCAAACTTTTTTTTCGGTGTGAGACGCAAATACAGTACATTCAACTAAATATTAGATTGTACATTCAGAAAAAAGAGATTCAGTTAATTCGATATAAGATCTTTTATTCGATCTCATTTTTTTATTGCTTGTACACAAAAGAATGTTTGGACGAAATAACGAAATGTTTGATCGTTCTTAATAAATCTTTTAATATGTTTATTTAGGAAAAACAAATATTTTCATTGATTTTATGGAATTTAGTCCCTTGCACAAAATAAGTTATTTCATTCAAATATAATGTATATGGTTGAAATGTATTTTTTTAATGTAAATAATAATATATTTGGTTATCTGAACCAAAGTGGTAAGTCAAAATATTAAAATCGCATTATTATTATTATTATTATTATTATTATTATTATTATTATTATTATTATTATTATTATATATATCGAAGTATTTCAACCGATTCCAAATTTTTTATTCTCCCATGGATACAAACATTTCGCTTTAATTATAATTGTTTTGATATATATTATTTCAGCAAAATAATTTATTTATTTATAATAAACAAATGTTTTAGCTAAAACAAATATAAAATTGGGTTGTAGGAAATAAACGAATTGGTTAGTTCAAGTAAAAGTATGGAAACGAAGAATTTGGTTCATAACAACAAAATATATAATTGACCGCGTATAGCAATGCATTTTTTTGTTCATTCAACCAGATTGGTTGAATCAACAAAATTTCGGTTGAATCAATGGGTTCTTTTTTCTACAAGTTCATTGGTATTTATAATAATCGACTAAATTTTGTTTATTATAACTACATATGCGTCAAGTAGTGAAGCCTTGAAGTCATATTAACGAAATATTTCGTTGGCATCAAGTAAACTAAATATTTAGTAAATACGATACTCTTTCGATGGAACTAATAAATGATATGTTTCGTTTGAAAAATTCCAAGCTATAATATAAAGAATTCGTTTCGTCAGATTGAATAAATGATTTGGTTATATAATTGACAGTCATATATAACGTTCGAACAATAGATTGAATAGAAAATGATACATCACTGGTTTACGAATTCACAAATCAAATTAAAAGAAATCGTTCGGTCAAATTTACTAAATGGATTAGTCAAATAATTAGTGTTCTGTTTTCAACGCTTGCATCAATAGTTTAAAATTCATATATAGAAAATGTATAATGGAGAGGAAAAGTAGTTTCAATAAATTTTGAATTTGACAAATTATACTATCGCCTATTAAAACGACTAAATAAATTGGTAGAATTAGGATATTGTTTATTTTTTCCACAAACGTCTGTTATATTTCAAATAAGAAATCGTCTAATATAATAGAGAGGATTATCCAGACAATTTCCCTCGAAAAGAAAGTACATGAATCCATAATAGAAAGTTTTGTTTTATGACTCCAAAAACACATTATTCATTAATTTATTTAAGAAACATTGGTCACGAGTAATTATTACAAAATATAGGATGTTATTGAACTTTATATTTTCGCGCCAATAGAAATTCTAATAATGTACTCCCCCGACAGATGGCGTCGTGTAATGTCTCTTTATACGCAAGTGGCGGAAAATTTGATAAGTGAATATATACATATATTTATATATGCCAAAAATGGAAGTATATAATATATGTATCGATTTTTTATAATATTTGAAGCATGCAATTGATTCTTGCAGCTAACAATAATATTGCAGCATATGTACGCATACTATACTACATAAATTTATTAGTGAAAATGTCCAACGACGAATACTAAAAGTTCTTCACAACAGGTATACGCAGACAACAAATGATAAGTCATTCCTTTTCTTAGATTAACTGAACATTTAGTTGGCGAAAGTATGCGTAACTATAGTGGAGTGGACTATACATATTTATTAAAACCAATCTAACCAATAATACTCAGTAAAATCCCGTCAATAACTAATTAAGATTAACAAAATACGTAAAGTTCATCTGACAAGACGAGGGTGTGTTTGATGAAAAATATGTTTAGTGCTCCAACTACGTATTTAGTGTAGAATCGACTAAATGGTCAGGCTATGTTTAAGTAGATTCCACTTAATAATCAACCGAAAATTTATATTTAATTGCTTCAAAGATTAAATAAAGTAATCTACTGCTAATTATATTTCCATTGATTTAATATATATATAAATTCCATAAATATATATATAAAATTAAATACTAATTATCATGGACTTATCTCGTCATATGACGATATTTCTTTTCTATCATTGGTCTGAACAAATGCAAAGTTTTCATATGCACAAGAATTGAAAGATAAATAACGAGAAGAAAAGAGTGTTAACGAGAAATGTAATAAAATAAATTCACTCGGATAAATATATTACATAAAAAAAAAAACAAAAATCGGAAATACAATAACTGACCAACCAATGACCAACAAAGTACTAATTTAACGGGAAGGAATCGCAAGGAACAAATGATTAAGTGTAATCTGAATGACTGTTAGCATTTAGAAAAATTGCTGAATAACGGTCTAATATACTAACGCTGCAGTATCTGTCCAAATTTCTAAATGGAAATTGACCAAATGGATTAACGATAACCCGCAGTAAATGATAACAGATAAAAAATGTACGGAAAGTCATACGGAGGTCAAGAAAATTTTAGAGACATTTCCAAAACGTAATTACAAATGTAGATAAAAATATGAATTTCATAATTCGTCAATTGCATAATCACTATGTGTGTGTGCACTCGTTACCACGTGGATATTATATCGCGTCGCGCTTATCCAATGTGTGATATCCATTGTTGACGAATACCTTATAAGTATATCACGTTCCTAATATTCTCGAGACTCATTGTTACGCATTATCAAATGCAATATAAATCTCATTTTATTTTCAACCGCGGTATAACAATGACCCGGCAATCATAAGTAAAACAAATTTAAAATTTCCGATCAGAATAATGGCATATATAAGATTTCAATTAATCAATTGCGTTATAATTAAATCTGACCATATGAATCGCCGTGTAAAAATAAGAACATAATTTCTTAATAATACATAATTACATAATTACATAATTATATATATATATCGCATACCGATAGTTCCGATAGCTTCAATCCCCTATAGTTTGGGGCCTTGCCCCCACCACACCCCCGGTCCCACTTCACCCCTAAAAAACTAACCGAACCTCACTGTCACAATACTGTCTAAAATGCTTTTTTACGTGGATATTTGTGTTCCGCAAATCGTAACATGTATGTCCTGGAACTATCGGTATTAAACCACATTTGGTCCTGGAAGTATGCTTGTGCCATATATATATATATGATATAACGTAACTCATTTTCCCATCTCTTAACGCCGTGTATAGTGTTCTCTATCACCAATTAAGTTATGATATAATCCTAACCTAAAATTTACATTCGAGTATTTCGGTGCACCGTACAAATAAATATAAATAAATCTGTTTCTATACATGTCTAGATTATTAGAAGTTTTGCTCCGCCATTTTGAATTTTGGAATCAGTGGTGACGGAAACATATAAAAATGCAATATTTTGACGAAAAAGAATGACACAAAATATTCTGTCATATCCATTCTTTAATAAGTTTCTTGTGACATCACATGCTGAACAAAGTTGAGTGAACGATCATAAAAAGAGAAAAAAATGAAATAAAAGAATGGCAATTCATTAAAATTCTAGTAATTATATGACGGTTGCATATCTAATAATTTAAGTGCGGTGAGTCTAAATAGCAACACAAAAAATAATTATTGTTATAAAAGTCTCGATACATTTTCGAATCTCGCACGTGCGAGTTCATCGACATCCGTTTCGAACAATGGCGCATCACGTAATATATAATAGCGGTTAGAATTTGCAATTCATCAAACACGGATTTATGCGGTAAAAACATTTTTTCCGTGAAGTAAATCTGCATAGCGACGATGTTGTAACAATAAAAACAACGACATATAACACATATGTATACGTTAATCAATGCGATGATTTCTGAATTAACAATTAACTTCGTTAATTCATTATTTATCAATTATACTGTTAACGGATCAACAACGACGCGGATAATAGAGGAAGCAAAAGGATTTAATTTAATTTTGACGTCAATACACAGCGTTGGCAGTTTTAAAGATCATCGTCAACAACGTTTATTTTTGAATTCACTAATTCTGGATTTTAGGATTTTAGGGAATTACTGTCGACGAAATTTAGAAATTTTACATTTTAATCAACAAAAATAATAAAATACAAACAAGAGGTAAATAATGTCATTGGTTTACAGTTGGTTTATGTTCGAACAAACACAAATAAACCGGTTTCTAGTTTGTAACAATTTTCGCTCCGCCATTTTGAATTTCATAATCAGCGACGCAGTCTCATTTCTGTAATGAGGACAAGGAAACGGAAATCGATAGTTAATCCTCCATTTTTAATTCGTAAAATTTTCCAAGTTTCGTGATCCAACAACCCGAAATAATTCCTAAATAAAATTCTTTTTTTTTTTGTATTTTCAACAGAATCTCCTCTTTTTCTAATTCCAAGGGTAAATTCAAAAATTCAAAATGCCCGTTGCTGATTATCGATTCAGTGAATAATTTTTTCAGAATTCAAAATGGCGGAATCAATACAGGGGGGCCAAATTTTCACCAAAATTAATTTTCAATTAAAACTATATAAATGAATATTAAAAATTGTACGTAATAAAGTTTTAAAAAATAATAAAAAATGTAATAACGAGACAAATCCTCGTAGTTTAATGTAATCACGAAATAAATACTGTTTTATTAAAAAGTATGAATACATCGCAAAGATGAACTTTTTTAATTGTTTATGCAAAAGGACGCGCCAAAGGGCAAATTTTTTTTTAATAAAAACGTCACAATTGTTTTACTCACTGGCTTCGACGAAGGGAAGTTTTCAGACACGATATCCTGGGCCGCGCTCAGCATCACCACGTACCCGTAATTGTTGCATAGCCCGAGGATCCAATAGGCGAATAAATTCCTCCAGTGGGTCCTCGACTCTTCCATCCTGGCAGCCTCGAGATTTTTCGGAGTCCCTACGAAGTCCGGTTTCTCCGTCGACATGGCTAATTATGAATTTCGACCGGCTTGAAAGTAAAACCAATTAGTCCCTTTTCACATGATGCGTGCCTTCGTCAAGTAAAAAAAAAAAGAAAAAAGAAAGAAAAAAGAAAAAGATTTTTAATTTGAAAACTGCGAGAATCGAGAAATTATTACACTTGGATTCAAATTAAAATTTATGTATAATTTACATTTTTTTCCGTTAAGATAAAGAACAATTACACAATTTTTAAAAATAAATCGTATTTATACTTTTTTTGAAATTTGAAAGAAATCACACAAATTTATTAATTAATTTCAAGAATTTAATTGGTTTGAATCAAAAAATCTTTTCCGTAATACATTTATTGTTTATAAGTGAAAAAATGTTTGTTTTCAGCCGTAAACATCGCACTAACAAAACTCCACGATTAAAAGTTAGAAATACATTGAAATGATGTCACTTTACCGATAAACATTTCGACATTACCGTGCAAAACATCGGTGTATTTCGTTCAATCGAATAGAAGAAAAAAAAATACAAAATATTTCTACTTTTCTTACAATAAATGAAATTTGTCATTGATTGGTAATTCATTAAAATTCTATTGCCAACCTAACGAATAAATGTCACTAAAAAAAATCCCAAAAAATTTCGACACCAACTTTCGACTCCGAAATCCGCCAAATACTCTATAAGGCACGTTTCCCGATGAGATTCCTTATTGCAAAATTACTCCGAAAGACCAACAATTTTTCACCACACTCCATCAATAAACGACGTTTTCTCTTACTTTCAACGTAACAACAAAAGATGAACTTTATTATATCGATCCGAGTAAAAAAAACTCCACTAGTGGAGGGAAGCCCCGGAGGTGTACACGAGGGTCCTCCTGCTCGCGAGGCGCTTGGCTTTACTGTGCCACTGTGCCGCGTGCGACTTGGTTTCAATGCCGGTCGTCGATGATCTGTTCTTTTTTGACCGGCGACGTGCCTCCATTCTTATCGGGCGCTGATACGATAAGCGAAGCGCCGACGAAGAAACGTCGCCAATAGCAAAAGTATTCAAACGCCACGTGCTGGGCCGACTTTGCCTCTATACTATATATATATGCGATTGGCCGAGGATATATGTATACATCCTCGAATTTTGATTTATTAGTAATTGTTTTTTTTGGGGGGGGGGGGGGGGGAGGTGAGTTAAATGACCCAATATTTGGGTGATTTTATCTGCCTTCCGAGGTTATTCTTGATTTTTTATTAAAGAAAGTTTTTTATCTCTCCCAGTTTTTTTGTTTGTTTGTAGTTTTTGTTTTGGGGGGGGGGGGGGGGAGAGGTGAGATAAATGACCCAATATTTGGGTGATCTTATCAGACTTCCGAAGTTATTCTTGAATTTTCAGTAAAGAAAGTCTTTTATCGAGATTCAACCGGATATACCGCGTGAGTTTGAGTGATATTGAAAAGTAGACCAATTATACGTTGAATACCTGACATTTTCTTCAATTTGGTGAACAAATTTTGATTGCATTTCAGGTTAGAATCCATTTATTTTCTTTTTTTTTTCTTCTTTTTATTAATTATCGTTTATTACGGTAATTACAATATGGAATCGGGTAACGATAAGAGCTTTTCGATGTCGAAACTTATTTTTTTGTATGAAATTATAGGAAGCGGAATAACGGATTCAAAATGGTGGCTGAAATTTGACGTTTCATTTTCACGCCATTTTTTTTTAAGATGACAATATCATAGGAATAAGAAATATGTTTACTCATTCTTGAAAAAGAAATATATATATAACCTACAAATATCACAGTATTTCTACAATTCAAAATGGCGGATTCGACATGGCGACAATAAAAGTGAAACGGTAAATATTAAAAACAGGAAGAATTCTTGATGATTCTCTGAAGTTCTTTGAAAGTTGAACAGTGAATATCAGGACTTTTACTTCCTTCATTATGAATTCGACATTTTGATTTTAGACATGATCTAGATCTTCATTACTTCTTCAATGGACACGTTAAAAAAAAAAGAAAAGAAAAGAAAATTTAGAAAATTAATGTATATGAAACATGATTTTTTTTTTTATATCTAAAAACACGAACAAATACTGAATTTACTCGTAGTTACTAAACGATTTATAGTTTCACAAACACTTTCAATGTAAACGAAGTGCGACCAAAGATAAGTCAATATTTATACGAAATGATTACAAACATTTGTTCGAAATTTACAAGCAATCGTAGCTTAATGACGTTAATTTCGCTAATCGCTATACAAGATCGATATAACCGCCGGAAACATTTTGCTTTTTTCATCAATGAAACATTTTTTTTTTTTTTTTTTTTTTGTTTACTACCTTTTTTATATTTTATCAACTGTCGGAGTTTCAGTCCCTTATTTAAAAGATTATTTTTAATTATTGAACTCATTATAAACTAGAGCGCAATTATGATTCTATATAAGAATCTCATTTCAGAGGTTGATCGTTCGGATTATTCTATAAAATAGTGTTTTATGGAACTAGTGCGTAAAATTCGTATTTTCCACTTTCATTTTTGTATCGGCATCGAATTACCATTAACCTTTGTGAACCAAAATACACAAAATAATTGCAAATCAGACTTCTATAATTCAACGTGGTGGATTCAATATGGCGACCAACAAAAATTTTCATTTGAGCCACCATTGTGGCTTTTCCGTGATCTAAAGGTTAATAATAGGGTTCCAAACTGAAACGGCAATTCACGATCGGATTTCCCGAGATTCCTTCATTATCGACTAAGCGATAGGTGCTACTGACCATAAACATACATGCTCACATGCTCAAACGTACACCCATTTGAACCAAGTCGTTCCATTCGTTCCCATGTTTGTATCATCCGGAACGGAATCACCACAAAATACGAAATATATACAGGCAGAAATATATTCCTATAAAAAATAAACTTTTTCGAAAATCCGTTCATAAATGAAGGAGTTCTATTGGATATGATTTTCGACAAAAAGCGTCGGTAAAAGTTCTACTTTAGAACCCCCTTAAAGAAATAAAATAATAAAACAATTAATTTTTTTTTATAGATGAAATATTCGACTACAAAGGTCAACAAACTCAATAACAACTTAAAAAGTAGCATTGCGACTCAATAACACATATCTCTATCGGTACAGGTTAATTGTTCGGAAGTTGTAAAAAAAAAAAAAAAAACATTCAACGTTCTATATTTGCAGTCGGGAAATACACACAGTCGGTCTCATCAATTAAATTACGGATAGAGTTATTGAATTCACACATTATACGACTATGTGTACAGAACATCTTTATCGAGAATAGCAATTCGTTTTTCATTTTACCATTTAATTGCACGTTATAAGTGGAAAACTACCACTATATATACACTGCAAGTAATTCGTAAACCGAACATCACTTCAGATTAATCCAATGGCGTATTAACAGTAAATATCAATATAATCCATCTAGATTTTACTTCTTTGTGAATAAGGCTCTTATAAAACGTATATATGAATTATAACGGAAAGTTTGGAACTTGATTAGGTTCCAATGTTAACTAAAATAGACTATACGTAATCGTAAAAGTATAATGCATATACTATATATAATGTAAAACTAATATTACACTTAGCTTATTTCACTTCGTATTTACGGAAATTATCTAATATAATTTCTAATTATATATAATCGAGTATCGAATTATATTAACATATCAAGAGAGATGTAGTATACTATAAGGTTTATTATCAGACATTTGACAAGTCCGTAAGGTCATTTAAAATAAGACAGTTCTGCAAAATGAATATTATTTTAGTTTACAAAAGTTGTAATGTTTATTAATAACAATGTTAGATTTAAGAATAGTAAAGCTAGAATTGAAAAAAAAATAGTTCAAATCTAACATGACTAATGTTAAAACTTTTTTTTTGTGGAACACTTGTTAGTTCCTTATATGATATTATCGATAGTTAACATTGGAACCTAATGATGGTTCAAATTTAATAAGCGCTATTGTTGCTTTTGCAATACAAACTAACAGTTAAAACGATAGATAGTTTTATTAACCAACCTCGATCGTTGATTCAATTTTTTAAACGAAAATAACAGCACTCTTCAGGGCATCTCCGGTCTCGTGCATTAAGTGCTCAGTTTCTCAGATATCGTGGAAAGTCTAAATGCATTCTTCTGCAATTGATATACAAAAAATAAAGTCGATACTGTACAATATTCAATGAACGAAAAAACAAAAAATGCATATTCTTTTTTAAACTTCATTAACTCTATTATATATAAAGGATAACAATGCGTGTACTGAAGAACGAAACCAAATTACCGTAGTTATATCGAGATTACCTGTAAACCTTTTCTGCATTATCAATATCGAAAAGCAACCGAGAATTGCGATGGACATGATTGCGAGATAATAAACGTCGATGATACCCACAGACTTCGTCAGTGTAGTTGTTTGATGTTATTTCAAGGCTAACCTGCAAAAGTTAAATAATTAATGACGAGAATATATTCCGTTCTCAATGTATATATATTTATTAATATCATTTTAAATATTTCAATACCAATGCAGTCGTAAAAATCATTGATCCTTCGATAAACTGTAGCTGCTTCACGCGTTATAAATAACTGAATCGAATAAAAAAAACTCATGCACTATTGTAGGTTATTTAATATGTAAAAATTTTGACACCCTAGAATCGCAGTGTTGCTCACGGTGTTGCTAACTTACATTTTTTTCAACAGTTTTCCAGCAGATTTGGCATCATTATGATGTATACAGTCATTAATGAAAATATTATAATTAGTTTTGACGAATGATAAAATTTTGTTATATATATATATATATATATATATATATACATATATATGTATTTTTTTTTCTCCGACGCGACGATGGAAAGTGGCCGGTGCCAGCAGAAGTGCGGAGCTCTCATCCGCTAAAACCACCGCCGCATAAGACTGTTTTGTCCTTCCCCGGGAACCGGGAAGGCATTACTTCGGGGAAGGCATCTGAAGCCTCGAAAGGCCCTACACCGATGTTATGGCACTTGACGGATAGCTGATTGTATTGCTATCCGTCCCTCCTCCATTTTCCTGATGGCAATCAGC